>OZ038488.1:3180678-3193178 GCA_964036315.1 Acanthosepion esculentum
TCCGACTTAGACTTCTAACCAAGAACAAATTTATTGAAGTCCGACTTTAGATTTCCCACCAAAGCCAGTTTTCGACTTAGACTTCTAACCAAGAACAAATTATAGAAGTCTGACTTATATTTTCCACCAGGGCCGACTTTATTGAAAAACAACCCAGATATCCAGAGCTCGCTAAGAACGCAAAAGTGTTACAATCCACATTTTTGGGGCTGGGAGAGAAAGAGAGAGACGCACTCCTGTAACTCAACAAACCGACATAAAATTAATCACTATTCCTAACCAGTCGCTCGCCTTGAAGTTGTTCTTTGTGTTTTTGTTTTTCTACATTTATTGTGCAGTATCACCTTGACCCGGATTCGGCTGGCACTACGGCTTGACGTTTGATTGATCTCGTCAACCTAAGATCAAATCACAACGTGGGTAGGTTGAATCGAGATCAAAGCAGTTGCTTCGGTGACCAGGAGTTGGAGGCGAGCCGAGTACGACAAGTTGGTACTAGAACCTAACAAGACTTCAACCGATGTCCCAGGGTTAGCCCGTCACAAGTGGTGTCGAGACTGCAGGACTGCGCCAGAGAGAGACAGGGGTCACGTGTGGTGCCGTTATTGCAGGATCGCGCCGCCAGTGGTCGGGCGTCACAAGAAGGATTTCAATTCTTTTGCCCTTCCAAGCACATTTTAAAAGCTTAAATGAAAAAGACTAGACTCTTACTCAAAGTGAAATTTGTAAAGAAACACAAAGAAACAAACATTTATTAAAATAACAAAATATTTTTATAATATACAAATTGTACAAATTACACTAGGCCTTGCACGAAATTGTCCTTGTGCACCTTAAACTATCAAGGCAGATTGACAGTTTTTTGCAATATAAATTTGTTTTCTATTAGACAATAACAGTACGTAATTTTTCCTTAACAATAAAATAATTTTAACAATTTTCTTTTAGAGAAACAGTTTATTTATAAATCATTAGAGTATGGGTCTAGTGCCCGAGAATTCTTGGTATAATTTATCGGAAATTTCGGAAATAAACGAACATACTTAAATGTATAAAATAAATAATATATATATATGTATTTATTTGATTTAGACCCCTTGTAATTCGGGGTAGCGAAAGTTCGTTTATCTTGGTAGCAGTCGGGAGAAATTTTGTTTCGGCTCAGTCGTAGATATTTTAAAAGTTAGATCTTGGTAGTAGTTGTCCTTTTAGAAATAGATACGGCGTCAATCTGCTGTCTTTTCTCGGCTCTAAGAAGAGTGGAAAAATCTCCTAAGCAGATGACCGCTTAACTTCACGCGACACGCATGACTGGTTTCTCTGGCGGTCCCTTCTCTACTTCTGCCTTTCGACTATCTGTTTACATCCCTTTTGACAAGGCTCCCAGACTACTGACGCGAAGCTTGGTTTCTTTGTGTTAATTGTTTTGATTGTCCATAATTATTTTCTTTTCTTTTTTTTATATAGCTGATGGGGAAAATCATCCAAAGTGTAGACACAAATAACAAACAGAAAATTTTGGATAGCCATGAAATAAAACTGATTTAAAAAGTAAATTCCTTCTTAAAATTAATAAAACTGAAATACATAATGTGATATGAGAGAATAACATACATAAAATCTATATATCAGACTAACAGCGAGTAATTGAATGACAAAATGGAAATATTTTATGTGACGTGTTTGGAAGAATCCTTCAGGTTAAATAATGTTTTTATTGATATAATTATATATATATATATATATATATATATATATATATATATATATATATATATATATATACAGAGAGAGAGAGAGAGTGAGAGAGAAAGAGAGAGAGAGAATTTTGTCCACCAGGGTAGATTGTTCTCTTCAAGTTTTTAGTTCGCCACAACTCTTTGTGTCTAGTCACTGGATCTAGTCACAGGATCTAACCAATGTCTTTATCCACTCAGTTGATAACCTTTATTATAGATTTCTTTTATTTATAGATAACTTATATATATATATGTAAATGGATGTGTTGAGATGCACATTCAAAAGTTGTGCGTTGAGACACATCAGATTCCATAAATTTGAAGTTAACCATCTCTGCACCTTCAGTGTTTCTCTTGATGCATAATTATAACTGACCTTATATTTCATTCCCCTCCACCTTATATAAATATATGATTCCATCAGTACAAATATTATTTAGTCTGAAGAAGTCCTTTCAAGGGATGAAATGTGTTACACAAGGTTTTTCCATTTTGTCATTAAGTTACCCACCATAATAGGATGTATATATATTTTTGACATGGAATAGGGATTCACAAACTGCTATTATTGAGAGTTTGATTCTTGTAGAGTAGACAAAACCTGTGGCCTTGTGTCAGACTAAGGTGAGCTTAGTATTTACTTAAAGGTAAATGTATAAACAATATCAATTTCATTTTGTAGGCAGAGATTTCTCAACTTTAGAACACACATGCATGCATGCACATACGCATGCACACACATATGTGCATGCATGCATGTGTTTTCCAATGTTAAGAAACAGATTTGTTAAAAATTATATACTTATGTAGCTGATATTTGAGTAAGTCAAGAATGGAAGAAGAGTTAACATAATGATATATGAAAAGTTAGGATGTCTTGAGGTACTTACCATCAATCACAGTGACTCAGAGATAGCTTCTTGAAAGTGACCAGGTCCTCCAGGTTCAAGGTCAGAAATGAACTGTAGTCTTTGGATGGGTATATGTAATCCATTGCAAAGAGAAAACCTTTTTCCATTATATGGATTGAAAACCCACAGTGAAGTTACCAGTCAGATAAATGTGAGTAAAGCATCTGAGCTCACCATGGAATTGGTACAAAAAGTGAATAAATGATAACTGCTGTTGCTGAGTGCATTACAAAGAGATGTGAAGGGGGATTCTAATTCCTTCTTTTTGGATAAATAAAAGAAAAGGAGCCAAATCTGAACATGATCATCATAACTCTCTTGGAAACTGTTGGTAAAGTGTTAGCAGTTATTGTTAAACAGATTGATGAAAGATGTTTACCCCTCAGTCATTGACAGAGTGGTTTCAGATCAAGAAGTGATCATATGATATTTTCATTATGGCAACTTCATGAGAAATGCATTGAACAGTAGTTTCCCTTATATCAAGTCTTTCATTAGCTAAGATTTTTGACACAGTGAATAGAGATGCTCTATTGAAAATTCTTGACACGCTAGGATGTCTTTCAACTTTTGTTAATCTAAAAAATGAAGTATCATTTCACCTTTAATGATGAACTTTATAACAAAATTGCTGTTGATAATCAAATGAAACAGTATATTAGATTGGCTAGAAAGTCCTGACAGTTGGTTCTGCACAGTCTGATGGGGTTGTAATCATACAACACCCTCCCCGGTCGTCCTAGACTTTCAACACTGCAGCTGGTCACTTCAATCCATATCTAACCTTATCCCACGTTGTGATTTAAGTTTGATCATAAGGCAGACAAGATCAAATCATCACAGGTATCTTTGTGTTGGGCTGATCCAAGCAGGGAAAAGACATACAGGGGAAAAGTAACACTCGAATAAATACCGTTTTTATATCAGGCCTTCGTACAATAATTGGTTATATCAGAGATCGCATGCAGTTATCAGCCCAACCCGTGTCTAAATTGAAAGTGATATTATTGTTGACTTGGTAAAGCTTGGCTAGCTATTTTGGTAAAGTTCAGCACAAGGCTGAAGTAACGGGGGTTCACTTTGGCAGGCAATCACGTGGGGTGTATCATGAGCGGTGGCTGGGACAAACTCTCTCCTGTCTCTGCCTGATGAATTCACTTTGCGTATTCATATTTATTGACATTCGCTCAAACTGCAAGGCATGGCGCATAGGAGGATTTCGGTAAATCCCCTTTGTTGTCAGCTTACTTCATAATTCTGGAGAATTCCTTTCTTCCACTCTCTCACTAAATATCATCAGTGAGCATGGGTGGCTTATCTACACATCCTGGTATTTCAACTCAAATTTTGACCAGGGAAGATTTTGCTTTACAGTTTGCATTTTCAGCTGTGTAGAATACATGTCAATCATCATTGCCCTTTAAGTCTGGGTCATTTTCCATTGTTTAAACACTCGACACACCAATTCCAGGTGTCATCTATATGTGAATTAAATCATCAATCTTTTCCCACAGATTTTAGGTATTAACCCTACTTGTTTCAAAGTCTTTCAGTACATCACTCCTTCTATCCATAAGAAAACTTTCCTATGTTTTACCACAGTAACAACAAATAGTATCACAGGACAACACTCCAGCAACTTTCACAAGATCACGACAGCTGTCACTGAAGCCTCGCTGTCAAAGGCTGATGGTTGGCCAGAATGTGGTTGATCATCAAGGGTAAGATCTCTGGAGGTGAAACATCTGTACCACCTGGAGACCTTTGACTGACTGACTGTGCTTTCTTCACTATTGCAAATATCCTTCACAGCAGTTCTTGTAGAAAGTCTTCACTTGTAACAGTAGCAAATCAAAACTATAATTCCACTTTCTTCCAAACACATTTCTGTCAGTTGAGACCTACACAGAGAGGAATAAATTGTCCAGGAGCAACAGACAACCACAGCATATGGAGGTTGGAAGTTAAATGAGTAAGGACATTAACCTAGCCTAATGTTGCTGTTGCTCCATGAAATTTTGTTGCTTTTTTTCCACTTCCTAAGTGAGTCAGGACTTTCAGTTCCTCCTCTGTTCTTGATCTGCTTCACAGTACTCCTCATGTATGCTTTTCAGGATTGTGACACAAGAATATGCCTAAAGTTTAGAACTACTGGAAGGAGATTCAATGCCAAAACATTCAGAATGCTGATCAGAGAATTTCTTTGTGCTGAGGTTGTGGATTTTACTGTTTATACTGAGTCTGATACACAGTATGTAATTGATCACTTCTCTCATGCATGTACTGTTTTTGAACTCACAATAAGATTCAGGAAGACTAAAGTAATATTCCCTCCTGCATCTAATAAACAGCATCCATGTAAACAGCACTAGATTGAATGTAGTTGATATGTTTATAAAAGTCAGTATGTTTTTATTGATATTATCATTCAAATCAAAGTCAGTGTTTATTGCACATATTTTCTGAATCATTGGAAAAAGAAAATATTTTCTGACAAAATTAAACTACTTGAAAGATTCCATCAGAAATGTTTGAAAAAAATATTCAACATCATGTAGCACTTTTTAACACCTGATACCTAAGCACTTAGTAGAGTTGGCTGTAGCCAAATGTATTTAGCCAGATAGGCTGTGCATATGGATGACAACAAGCTTCCAAAGAGAATATTCTATGGTAAACCACACACTGAGAAGTGTCAACAACATAATTACAACCTAAAAATTTTCAATTTTGATATTAACTCCTGGGAAGAGTTAACTAAAAAAAAAGGTTTCTAACTTGTTTGAGAATGAAAGGCTTAAACAAACAACTCATGCATGATTTTCATAAAGGAAGCAAGTCAATGCTTAATCATTTATAAAACTGGAATTATGAGATGTACTTTCTCATCTTACTTTCCAATGACCAGAAGGTATGACCTGTGTAGTCTGCAGCAAAGTTTATAAGTCAGCATCTGGACTAAGAAAGCACATGGTGGTGCACAAAAGAGACATTCCACAAACTGGCTGAAGTGGAGAAGCTGTGTTTCATCTGCTATGTTTGCTACAGGGAATGTAAATAAGTTGCTGGTCTTTGGAATAATTTCAGGAAATACAAAAGAGACAAGGTAAAAGAAACAATGGTGATGACAATCATCTGACAAGATGGAGTAATTAGAATGTGCCTTGCATAACAAAATGTGTCAATCAACAGGGGGACTGAAGCATTATTTCTAAAATCATGGTACCCAAATAATGAGGAGGGTTCCACTTGTAGGGTGTGATCATTGGATAAATAATCACCTGAGACACCATCTGAGAGATGGTCAGGCTTGAATGCAAGTTGACATTCACTATGTATGCATCTATGAATATATACCTGTTTGAGATAGTGCTGAAAAGTTCTGAGCTTGATTCACTTCCCAAAATCTGATTAAATGAATAAATGCCAAAATTTATTTTTGGATCCTTTCTTTGATGAGAAACTTTCAGTATCCCCTTGTATGTATGTATGTATGTATGTATGTATCTATCTATCTATCTATCTATCTATCTATCTATTCCTCTTACTTCACAGGTATTTTTCACTTGAATTTTAAAGACATACACTCTCCTACTTGTTGAAATGACTCAAAATTCTTTCAAAGCATTGTTCCTTGTTGAATAATTTTATCTTAGTTTTTTAAGGGTTGGCTTTATCACTGATGGAATCCAGTGAATGCAAAGGTCGCGGACAATAGGTGAAAATATTTGCAATAAAAAGCAAATGAAAAATTAAGATGAATGTAAACAAAAGTTAAAAAGTTAATAATAGGTGAAACTACTTGCAAATGCTTAAAGCCTGTGTATGTCGCATAAACCTCTACTTAAATGTAGATTTTGCATTTGCATCGATAACCAAGATAGATTCTATTGTTATTGTTTATTGCCTGGGTAATTGTTTCTCCCACACTTCTCAGTAAGGAAGTCATGTGACGAACATGGATGGAGTTGTTCAGCAGGTTCTCTAGCCATTTTTTCACTACCAATCTCAGACCTGAACGAAATATGTGTGCATGAGTAAGAGAAACTATCAATATTTACAGGAAGCAAAGCGTGGACTGCATGAAGAGTTACATGTAGTCAGAAATATACATATGCATATAATATCCCAAACATATGCGCACATATGGATTAATTTCTTAGATACTTATATAAACATAAATACATATGTATATACATAAAAATAATTATATATTTATGCACAAACAACTTGGGAACAAATATATATGCATTTTAATTATTTATACACGCACATTTGCTGTAGTCATTCATGGAATATATTGATAGAAGTAAGTGTTAAAGTGAAGAGAAATGCTGTTCAATAGATGTTGCTTGTGATAAAATGCTATTGGATTATCCTTTGTGGAATATATTTTAGATATTACAAAATGAAATGTAAGT
The DNA here is from genome assembly GCA_964036315.1 of Acanthosepion esculentum. Classification (NCBI taxonomy): domain Eukaryota; kingdom Metazoa; phylum Mollusca; class Cephalopoda; order Sepiida; family Sepiidae; genus Acanthosepion; species Acanthosepion esculentum. The sequence goes on from OZ038488.1 coordinate 3,187,750, forward strand.
TTTTTCATTTCTTTTTATAACTGCTTTTTTTCTCTTATGATGTAAAGTTCACAAATATATGAAAAATCCTGGAAACACCTCATGATGCAGATAAGTATGAAAATATAAAGTGGCAACTTAATTTGATGTGAAGAATTTCCTGAATAGCAATGATTGGACTTGTGTGACATATATGAATATAAATGGTAAAAATCATTGTTTAGAAAGTATATTTATTATTTATTCTTGTTTAATTAAACTTTTAATGTATTTATTTTTAATCACACACATACGTACACGAAGCTTTTTGCATGATATTCAAGTTAAATAAAAAATAGACATAAGTGTGTGCTTTATACATAGATTTTTGTGTATGTATTTATGCGTGTGTATGTATGTGTGTGTGTGTGTGTGTGTGTGTGTGTGTGACGCGGGGAATACATTAATAAATCCATAGTCTAATGATAAAATATTTATTTTACATATGAAATATTCATTTTTTAACATAATCTTAAACTTAACCCAAAGTTTCTCTGTTGATGCTATAGATTGAACATTATACAGTGAAAATTTTAAATATTTCTAATTACTGTATCAGATTACAGACTTACTGATACATCCGTATACATACATATATATGTATGCATATATATATATATATATATATATATAGAGAGAGAGAGAGAGAGAGAGAGAGAGAGAGAGAGAGAGAGAGAAAGAGAAACTGTGGACATAGAAATTAACACTACATGGTAACTGGCTTAAGCATTCATTGGTAGTTTGATGATGGCTTAATATGTGAAACTTCCAGTTATCATGCAGTGTTGATTACTACCACCACAGTTTATAATTACAAATGGTCTATTGCCAATTAATCTATAATTCTAAATATAATATTTTTTCTTCTACTGATGATTCCTTCTGGATGAAACTTTAGCAGTGAGTCCACAATACTGTTTGTTTACCTTTTAATTTTTATTAATGTGATTTTATTTACACTCTGCTTTGTACTGAGCACTGTCTTTAAACTCTTTTGGTGGGGGAGTCATGATTATACATATTTCAAAAATTTAATTTAAATTATATAATTTTTTGTCATAGAAAAAACAAGACCCTGATGATGACATTGTGCTAATGTTGAAAGTACTCGGAATAAAATGAATATGCATCAACATGGTAATTTTTTCTTCCTTTAATAAGGATACTAAGAAACTTGTCCATAATTATGAGAAGATTCTATTAAAAATAAGTAGACAAAACCACTCTAAGTTATTTAATGAGATATGTCTTTATATATATATATATATATATATATATATATATATATATATATTATATATCAAATATATGGTGCAGTTCAATTTATATTACAATGAATCATTCATACAAAAAGTAGATTAGTAAAATTAATAATATAAAATGGCGAAATCCCTTCGCAAACAAAATTTTAAAGTAGTAAAATCCAGGTAGCATCAGAGACAAAAATTAAATGCGAATTGAAATATGTTTTTTTTAGAAATGTGTTATTGATAATGGATAAACACTTTTGGAGAGTGCGGTTGCAACACTAAAGTTGAATTTTTTTGAAAATTTAAGAGAGTGCGTTTTTTACTAATATGGTAAATTGAGAATTTTTTTTGTTGTAGGAGTTTATCAGTCAATGTGGCATGAACTAAATTGTTCAATAAATACAGTAATGTCTCAGTTGTTAATCCGAATATTTCATTTTTTGTCTCTGATGCTACCTGGATTTTACTAAAAACAAAATAATTTCCATGCCTGAGGATGACTGAATGTACAGTTGAAAGTACTAGCAGATTAAAAAAAGATCTTATACAGCTTGTAGTTATTAAAAACAAGGATCATAACATTCATTAAAATTTTGTTTGCGAAGTGATTTTGCCATTTTATATCATTAACTTTACTAATCTACTTTTTGTATGAATGATTTATTGTAATATAAATTGAACTGCACCACATATTTGATTTAAAATAACTGATCCGACATGCAAAGATTGAAGCCATTTTTACCGTTGATCTGAGTATGAACATCAACAACATATATTACAGTGTTACACAGGTTATTTTGTTTATAACTACATCAAAGCAAGCATTATGATTACATTTTAGAAATAGTTATTTTGTTGATTACTTTCATGTTTTATTGATTAATTGATCAATAGAAATGTTAGAAAGCATTAAGTTTACAAGTACCAATCAATAGGAGGTACATTTTAATCATTTACCAATAAGAGAACACACTGACTTTATACTTTACTGTCTGGATTACTGGTATAACTGAAAACAAACTGCAAAAATATTTCTTTCCACAAAGCATCCTATTATAATTGTGCTTGTCCTTCCCTTTGTTAGTTCGCGTGACCGCTACACCCTGCAAATACTTCATAAATAATGGACTATTCTATTTTGATCATGTGGAAAGAAAGGAAAAGACACTACTTGGTTTCAGTAAGAAAATGAAAGAAAGAAAAAAGATAGAAGTGGAGAGAAAGAATCAGATTAAGCTAATAAGAACAGGTACTACTCTTTGATCTTTGCCAAAAAGTTGAGAAGGGAGGGACAACTACAATTATAATAGGTTGATTGTTATTACAATATTTTGTTAAAGTTGCTAAGCTCAAAAATTTAATGACACAATAGGAGAATTTCTATTAATATTTTATTATCATAGAAATCAGCATGTGCTTATTCAATTATTAACTTAACAATTAAGGTTCATCAGAAAATTCAAATAGGAAAACCATGAAATTTCTAATAGTTTGTTTGTTTGTTTAATGTTTAACGACCTATCAATCTTTATGAGATCATTTAAGGTCAAACAATTGTTTTTTTTTTTTGATAAAGTTGAATCGCTTTCAAATTTTTTTTTTTTTATGTGTTGTCTTGCTTTTGTTAAAATATCCATTGCTTTCAGAGTTGCATTGTTTTCGAAACTTTACGCCCGGTAAGTGTCAGAAGTCCCTTTTTTATCATCAGATATTTAATTGGGATTATATTTTTTTGTATAGTTTAACTTTTTTAAGAAAGGTTAAGGATTGTATTGGGATTTGTTTTTTCAAAAAGTTCTTTCAAGTTGTTAACATTGTAAAGAGATTTCCAAATATGTGTTAAGTCACTGCAATCGAGTAGGAAGTGTTTTACGATATAAGTTTCTTGGCATGCTATGCATTCGGGAGGATCTTCGTCTTTTAGGAGGAAGGAGTGAGTTATGTGTCCTATCCGAATACGGGATAAAACCACTTCTTCTTTGCGTGATTTTCTGGGTTCAGGTAGTTGTTTCTTTAGGGAGGGTTTGATTTTAAATAATTTGTTGTTTTGACAGTTGTTCCAGGTGTCTTGCCATTTCTTTAAAATAAAGTCATTGATTCGGGGTTTATAGTCACTGTATGGAACCTTTATATTACTTGTGTTGAGTTTCAGGGAGATTTTTGCAGCCACATTAGCTTTTTCATTTCCATGAAATCCGGAGTGGCTGGGAATCCAACAGAAAATGATGGTTTTGTTTTGTGAAATCGCATGTATTCTATGTAGGAGTTTGGTGAGCAAAGGATTGTTTAATTTTTGGAATTTTAAAGATTCGAGGACTGATAATGAGTATGCAAAATAATAAATTTATTTGAGTTAAGTTTAGTGATGAGGTCTAGAGCTAAATCAATGGCTGTAACTTCAGCACTAAAAATTGAGGAGTTGTTAGGCAGTCTTTTCTGTAGAACTTTTAAAGATAGCAGCACATCCTACTTTGTTTTTGACTTTGGAGCCATCAGTATATATGTGGGCCCAATCTGGGTATTGTTCCAGGATATAATTTAGTTTTTCTATATAGTATAAGGGGTGTGTGTCAGATTTAGTGTGGGCAGCCAGTTTTAAAATGACTTTTGGTCGTTCCAATAGCCAGGGTGGATGTTCAGGTAGCTTGAATTCATGTATACTAGTTTTGTCTATCAAATTGTCTGTAAGTGGTTTTATCATTTTTTCCATGTAAAGGCCAAAAGGTTTGATAGTGTTTTCTTTTTTGTCAAACAGATGTTTATAGTTTGGGTTGAATGTACATTGATAGGCAGAATTTGATGGGTTGGATTTGAGTTTTAGGTAATCTTGTAGAGCTAATTTCTCACGTCTCAGTTTTAGAGGAGCCTCATGAGCTTCGACGTATAGGCTTTCTATGGGGGGGATGTTTTAAAGGCACCGAGAGCAAGTCTTAGACCTGTGTGGTGGGTGGGGTCAAGAAGTTTTAGGTAGGATCTCCTGGCCATACCATATATGAAACTTCCATAATCCAATTTGGATCTGAAGAGAGGGTCTGCATATTTTTAGGAGTGATATGCGATCTACTCCCCATTCTATAACCCGCAAAAGTTGTAGTGTTTTGAAACATTTTTGTTTTAAGTATTTCAAATGGAGAATGAATGTGAGTTTTTTCCCAGAAAATTGTGTTGCTCGCTCATTTCTATTTCTTCCAATTTAAGTGTTGGGTTGTTGTGCATTTTTCTTTGATTACAAAAATACATACACTTTGTGAGAGTTTGAAACCATTTTCGATAGTCAATTGCTTTATTTTATTTATGCATATCTGCAGTTGACATTCTGAGGTATGCATATTTTTTTATCTATGGCAAATTAGAAGATCATCTACTTATAAGGAACCATTAACTTTGTTGTTCAAACAGGTTAAAATGTTGTTAATTTTTATGTTAAAGAGAGTGACGGACAAGATGCATCCTTGTGGGACTCCTTCTTCTATTTTTGAATCTGAGAGAGTTGATCCTATTCTTACTTTGAAGCTTCTGTTGGATAAAAAGTCTTTTATCAACAAGGGTAATCTGCCTTTTAGGCCAAGGTTGTATAAGTCTTTCATTATTCCTTGTTTCCATGTTGTTTCATAGGCCTTTTCTAAGTCAAAGAAAATGATTATTGCATGTTCTTTTTTGATGAAAGCCTCTCTGATAAAGGTTTCTAAGCGGACTATATTATCTATTGTTCCTCTTTTATTTCGGAAGCCACTCTGTAAGTTGGTAATTAAATTATTGGTTTCCAGGTACCAATTTAGTCTTCTATTTATTATTCTTTCAAACGTTTTGCATAATCAGCTTGTTAATGTTATGGGTCTAAAGTTTTGGGGTCTGATTTGTCTTTTTCTGGTGTTGGTATGGGAATCACAATGGCCTGTTTCCAGCATGAACCATATTTTGTTAAAGATATTTAGCAAAAATTTAATGGATTTGGGGGGGAAGTTGTTTTAAAAATTCGTAATGAATTTCATCAGGACCAGTAGCTGTATTATGTGATTCACTTATGGCATTTATAAGTTCATTCTTTGTAAAAGAATGATTGTATTCTTCTTGTTATTTGAATTAAAATTTAGTTTATTCTTCTCTTTTTCTGTATCCTGCTTAGTTTTTTGGAAGAGTTGTCTGTAGTTTTTGTTAGAG
>OZ038488.1:3198178-3380678 GCA_964036315.1 Acanthosepion esculentum
ACAGAAATAATAAATACTATTTATTTATTAGATTCTTTATTTATACTATTTATTTATGATATTGTTCATTGGAATGATTAACAAAACATCAATTAATTCCCAATTGCTTCAAACTTGATGAAATGGTAAATGATAAGGATTTCTTTATAGTCGGTTCATATATTTCAATAAATTAGTAAATGTTTATAAATTTATGAATAAAAATTGTTTTCATATTTATTTCTTTATAAATTGGTAAATAATAAAAATTGCATTGTATTAGTTCTTAGAATGATGTAAATGTAAAATTCTTGTAAATAAAGAATCTAAATAAATAGTGTTTAATATTTTTGTTGTAAATTCTCAAGAACAAAAATAAGTGTATAAATTTACTTTCATCATATGTTTAGGTTTTATTGCAATTCTAATCATCACTTTTTAAAGCATTGCCAAGGAGTGAAGGTAGTTAAAATAATAGCAGCATCAGTGGCAAAAAAGACCCTTTTGACACTCCAATTTCTTGTAGGCACAAAGGCCCAAGTTTTGGGGATCATATTAAAACATCACAATCCTAACTTGCATTTAATTGGTATTGCATTTCAATTAAATAATTGTTTATATTGCACACACAGATATATATATTTTACTATATATGTTACTATAAATCTCAATTTAGTAGATAGTTTTAGTAAACATTCTCATTTTTTTAAATAGTAAAATTAATGTCTACTGGCCTAGATATAAAAAGTGTTCTAAGCTGATGGACATTAATTTCAGTGCTTGAAAAATGTGGATGCCTGCTAATAAATATCACTTAATTGCTTATACATACATACATACATACATACATACATATATATATTGTGTGTATTTAGGCAGCATTTTTTCATTCATACATGTTTCATTAAATAATATAGACAAGTGTTGTCTATTTATTTTATTACAATTACAATACAATATATTAAGCAATACACGGACAAGAAAGTGATGATAGTCTGTTTACATGGAAGATTTCCAAGGAACGATAAACTCATGCATATATTGTACTATAATTGACATCTTTGATATTGGCTTATGTAAGCTGAAAGCTTAGATGGGATTAAAAAATATGTATCAATATTGTTATTTTCTTTCTTCGTTTAATGATAATGTTATTAAGCTTATCAGATGATATGAAAAGAATTTACATAAAATAAATAGACAACACTTGTCTATATTATTTAATGAAACACACACACACACACACACACACACACACATATATATGTGTGTGTATATATATATATGTATATATATATATATATATATATATATAATCATTTATTTAAATATTATAACATAAATATGATTTAAATAAATGATTATATCTGCTCTACTCTGTATTGAGCACTCTTTAAAGAATAATAATTGTTGGTTATTGGAATTTACTCTGTATATACCAATCCTACGCTTGGATATATATGTATATATATATATATATATATATATATATATATATATATATATATATATATACTACTAATGTGTGGATTTACTATTTATTCATTATTAATTATGTGTTTCTTAATATTGAGCACTTTATTTACAAAATCTGCTCACCATAAATGTGTTATTTTCCAGTAATTTCCTGGTCAACAAGTTTTGTCAGGTGTAAAAGCCTTTGTTATTAATTATTAAATGTCTGTTTGTAAATATCTTTATATGTGTGGCCATGGGCCCATATATAGATATATACATCAACATACTCACACTTATATATTTAAGGATATAAACATGTATAAATAATTGTCTTTATGTATTCTAACACTTTTGCCCCAGCCCCTCAACCTCCGATGTCTTACTCTCTGGGTTGAGGTGTCTATTCGGTCTTAACCGAACTTAAGGGAGTGGCCGTAGGTCCCCTGAGCATCTGTAGATCATTCGACCAGTCCACTGGTTTAATCCTGCTTTCTGCCCATGTTGTGTTTGGTTTGATCCAGAAAGCAGAAGTAATGTTCATCCATTCACGGTCTACTGAAGATGTAGACACGGCTGGAGAGTCTGTGCTAAGAAATTTAGAATGCACCAAAAAATATATATATCTGCAGAAAGCCGGACAAACAACTATTCAATGGTTGAATTGTTAATGTCTTTTATATAGCAGAAAAGAATAGTATAGAAAAGAAACGGGTTACAGAAAAGAAAAGTAATTGACGTAAAAACTCATACACTGGATTCTAGACACAGAGAGAGAGGGTTGTGATTAACTTGTTGTTAAATCATCTCAGAACGATATAGAACTCTTGTGATGGAGAGATAAAGATTTCTGTGCATGACTTAAAGTTTATAGTTGCGTTCCTCCTCGGCAGTAGTAACAGTAGTAGTAATCTTTGTGGTAGCAGAAGCAGTGGTACTTATATCAACAGTACATGTTAGCGGACGCTTCATTCCAATCTCTGACATTACTTCCTCTCCCCCTTGAGTCACCAACTTGACTCTCCACTGTCTTTCTCTTCTGTCTGCCTCTTCTGTCTGCAAGGAGATGGAGAGAATAATTCGTCTTGCTTAGGCCAAATTCTCTCTTCTCTCTTCAAGAATTATTTCCAGTCTCTCGTATATGAACAATGATCAACAAAACAAAAGAAAATACTTTGTGTAATTTCATTAAAGGAGAGGTGTGAGTTGTTCGACATTTCCATTCCCAGTGGTAGTAATAATAGTAGCTGTAGTAGTCTTAGATGTTGGAGGAGTAATTCGCTTCTTCATTCTTATATGAACAGCACACTTTAGCGGGCGTTTTGTTCCAATCTCTGACGTCACTTTCGTACTTCTTCAAGCCTACAATTCAACTCTGCTCATTTTCAATCTCCGACATCTCTCCACCCAGCTCAAATGCACTCGAAGACAGACGAGCCAAAAACTACCACTTTTTTCAGCATAACTACGCTTTTATATAGATAAACCTGGCTGATCATAATCGACCCTTGGGCCTACTACTTTGCACGTGATTATCATGGGTTTTGGCTACTTTCAACCAAAATCATGTGAATTCCAAAGTTCCTCATAGCTTACTAAGTTCTATTTATAATTTTAACTGATAAAAATTATTTCGACCATTTCCATTGTCTTTCTAATGACCCAATTCCAAAGGGGTACAACTCCTGCTCTAGATCAAATTTCCCATCAGTAAACAAAAATGCTCTGATCTAATTTCGCTACTCAGATCCACTCCAATTTCAATAAAAAAAAATGTGTGTGTGTGTGTGTGTGTGTGTGTGTGTGTGTGTGTGTGTGTGTGTGTGTGTGTGTGTTTTTCCCCGACTCTCTTCTCTGTCACAGTATATAATATGTGTTTGCATCTTTGTGCGAGCATACTGGGCAGCTGTCAGCAAGAGAAAGTTCATCTTACAGCATCAAACTATCAAAATAGAGAGAGAGAGAGAGAGAGAGAGAGAGAGAGATATGGGATCATTTATTTTTATTTTTTCCATCATTGTTTACAACCAATTCCTTTATATATTTCCAGCCATGTTCCAAAATTAACAGAGGTGTAAGACATAAAATTGGATTTAGTAATATGGAACTGTGATAAGATGGATTCCTTTGAAACAAAGAATTTTGAGACAAAGACAATTCATCTTGGAAAGGAAAAGGACTTTTCACCTATAAAGACAGCAAATAATTCCAAAGAGGTTCAAGTAGAATTGTTACTCAAAGACATTAAAATAGCTGCATCCAAAAGTATAAGTTTTGAGAAGAAAAATCAGAAAAAAGTTCTTAAAGATTCTCATGATGAAAATATCAGTAAAGAACTGGAAAACAATAAACCAAAGTTAACTGACCAAAGCAGTTTTTTAGAAGAAAATGGAAATTCTTGCATTTGTGAGAACTTGCATGGTCATTCAGATAACAAGAAAGAACAATTAGAATATGATATGAAAACTGAAATTACATATTTTAGAGACGAAAACAATGATTCTTCCACTTGTGATAATGTAAGTGCAAATATTATTTCATCTTCTGAGATGACAAGTCTTCAAAATAGGAAAATATCTTCTTGTTCACAAGAAATCACATATAATGAGGATGTTCAGAAAGATACTAATCAAAGAAAAGAAAATGATCAAAATAGAAGTGATAATATTTTAAGCCAAAAGAAACATCTATGCAATAATAAAGATTTGTCAGCAGTAGAAATATCTGAGAATATCATTGAAAATGATAAGAATTTTATGTTGATAAATGAAACTGCAGAAAATGAAAAAATTTCTCTTCAGCTGAGCAAGCCTATGGAAAATGACTCCCAGAAGGAACTAATGAGTCAGACAACTGTGAAAGAAACTGGAAAGGAGAAAGTAATTGAGGAAAACACCCAAGAAAATACAAAGTTTAAACCTTTTACAAATGAACTGATTCTCTCTGGAAACATTGCCATTAACCAACAGCTAGATTGTATTGAAATAGACAGTGAAAATGATGACAAGAATAATTCACCAAATTTTACTTCCAGTGTATCTGAAGAAGAGGATCCTTTAGAGGAAGGTATTTGTATTATAATCAATGGCAAAAGGCTTCCACCTTCATCTGAATGCAAACTAGAAAGCTTAAGAAATAGCAATGAGAAACTCTCAATTATTGACAAAGATGAAATTGATCATCATCAAAGCAATAACTCTGTTTTTGAAAGCACTGAAAAAATTCTTGATATTACAGATACATCAGAATATGCAACAGATATTTCTGATCAAGACTCAAGCAGTCAAGAGAGTTCAATTAACCAATCAAGAGCAAGCACCAAAACTGATATTTTATCTGCTATTCTGGATATGACAAGTAAAACAAAATCAGGCAAATCATCAGACAGGCTTGATACACCTGCACAAAATGAAAAACAAATCCGGCCAATTATCCATAATTTCTTTGGAGATAAAAATCAAAAACCGGTAAGGACCCAAAGCTTAAATATTAAGTCAGTGACATTTTCCCAAGACACAGTGTTCAATGAAGATAAAACCAAAAGATATCGAAAGGAGCGTGTGAGTCTCCGAAATGTGTATCGTGGTCGAATCGGTGGTCCTGAGGCTTATGCTAAGATAAATCCCCTGTTTGAAGATGATTCTGATGAAGGGGAAGGTTATGTAACAAAAGGTAGTAATCATTCATCACATGAAAGAAAAGGAAGTTTGGTTTATCTTGGAGATGATAAAGCCAGCACCAATGGAAATGTTGAAGGCAATTCACCCATTGATGTAAGTACTCTGTTTATATTGGCAGTTGATTTCCTTATTTTATAAAAGTATATAATAAATGTAATAACATCAGAAAAATACATACTTGTGTAAAAAATGATTTATTTTATTTACAATTTTATGTTTATTTATATTGTTACATATTTATGTTATTTATAATTTTATGTTATTTGTAAATGTATTATAGATTAAATAGGTAATATATTTTAAGTATAATTAGTATGAGAGTAGTATTTGTTACTCTACTACTGCTAATAAAATATATTTAGACCTACTTTTGAATTTCCAACAAGACTTACTAAGCAGTCAACTAAATATGTTTCCATATATAAGGAACAAAAAGACATTAGATTATTGATGAGATAAGGATTCAGACAGCAACTTCATTCTAAATTAAACTGATAGGAGGAAGAATAATAAGGTATTTGATTGTTCAAGTTTAATTCAAATTCTATGAGATCAAAAATAGTATAACGTTGCAGACAAGTTCAAACTTTTTCTCATCTTCAAGTAACATTGATGTTCCAGTTTGGGATTTAGCCTTTTTTGAGTACAAGTGAAGCTAGAATTAACTTTTACCTTTCAAAATGAATGTCTTTTCCTATTGGGAAGAATGGTGCAGTAAGAATTTAGATAAAGATATTTTTTAATTTTTACACAATTTTGCTTTATATTTGTAATAAAATGAAACAATGGGATTGAGAAATTTTTCTTATTTCATAACATCATTTTTTTTGTATTTCATAATGTTTTCATATTTTATAACTTAACATGGCTGTATATTCATGCTAAACTGGAAAAATAGGAAGAGCAATCATTTGAAATTCGGTAACATAATTCTTTGGACTATACACTTATCCTACACTGAAATTTATAAAGAATTTCCTCTTAGCCATACAGAATTTGGCAAGTATTACACTCTGAGTAATGTCATTTTAGGAGATTATCAGGTAACACATATGAATGACAAGGATTAGCAAAGACTCATATGAGTTTAAATATATATCTATTGTCATAAATATTTTTCAAAACTTTTAGAATCTGTTCTTAAAAATAGAAAAGTTTCAAGACAGTTACAAATAAGTAATAGACTGTGTAACTATCCCTGAAACATTTCTATTATTAAATTTGACTATATATCTTTCATACTTATAATTTCAAGTTTATAATTATAAAAAATATATAGCCAAATTTAATAATTAAAACCTTGCACTAAGCCACCATTTATACCCAAATGAAATACATTTGAAGAAAACATAAATGTAACAATTGTCATATATCTTTATAAACATAAACCTTTAGAATTATAGAAGAAATTAACTTGATTATCAAAGAAACAAAAGATAACAAACAAGTGTTAAACAAAATATGCCATTCTACAAATAACCTTTAATTTATTTTTATATTGACAAATGATAGGAGTATAATGATTAGTTGAAAAAGTTTAAATTAGAAATATGTGCATATAAAACTTTATACACACATCAGATATACACATATGCATATATACCAACCAAACCAATTTGCTGAACAATGTATATATTAATCAACATTTCTTCAACTGAGATAGATTTATAATAAAATGTACCAATACTAGTTAATATATAAACAATGAAAAACAAAATTTAAGTATAGTAAGCATATTAATGTTAAAAATTAAACAAGAAAACTAGAAGTAAGCTATCGTGTATAATTCAGTCCTCATATATCATATTATAATATTAAATACATCTTTTTTAATAATTTTCACTATAATTATAAAATAAATACAAGGAAAACTAGTTAAGATAAATTTTTGTAACAAAAACAAACGAAAATATCAATACAAGAGTGAAAATCCCAAATTGCAAACTTTAGTGTTTGCCATTATCAAATAGATATTTTTTTGTAGAATATCCTATTCAGTCATGAGTTTATATTTTAAGTTGTACTGAAAACAAAAAAATCTCTATACAAGTAATAAAGTAATGTCCTATTCATCTTCCTATTTATTACAATCATTATAATCATATTGTCTATATTTGTTTTCTCTAACTTTGAAAATAACATTATTGTTCCGATGTTAAATAAAATATATTATTATTAAATTTAATAGAACAAAAAGATGTTTCTCTTTCAGACAAAGGATAAGACACCAGATGTGGTGAGAAAAACATTCAGCTTTTTAAAAGGTGTATTTCCACCCCCCCCCCAAATGTTTTCATAACCATAAAATTGTATTTCCACTCCCTCATTTTATATACATTTCATTCAAATAATTTTCTTTAGCATTCCAGTGTTATGAATGTTTAAAATAAGATTTTCTACTTTCATTGTTGTACCTGAATTTAATGAATAACAAAACATTTTTGCATTTACCTGAAAATATAAAATGTTACTTACGGAAGTATAATGATACTATTGTAAAAAGATGTGTAATTTGGGGAATAGCTAACCCAATTAATCTCTATTCAAAGTAAATTAGAGAATTAATGTCAATGTCTTCACAAGGATTGAAAATTTATTTTTTATTTATTTTTTTCCAATGAACTTCAGATGAATAGTATCAATTTTTTTTACCTTTTGTCAATATCAGTGTAAACTTCAACTGATTCTGCTACAATCTTTATATTAGTAATGTACTTTTTAGTCAATTCATTGAATTATAATTTTATAAAGTGATTCTCCATTTTTCATTGTGACTAAGAAGAGAAAATATTAAAATAAAAATGTCTTGTAGTATCATAACTAAATTGTACTCTATATTCTTCAGAATATGTTTAAATGCATGTTTCTGTCCTAAATGTAATGAAACAGAACATTTGATTAAAATTACAGTTATAACTGTAGTTTCAGGTGCTTTTATTTTCATTATTAAAGTGGAAGGCTTTGCATAACCATGACTAGAATTTTAAACAGGTTGTTCAAAGTACTTCAGTTTTTAAAATACATTCTGATTAAATCTTGAATAAAATTATCTTTTATTTTTTTCTTAAAACAATTTTATGATATATGATATATTTTATGATATATGATATATTTTATGATATATGATATATATATATTATAACAATATTCAGATTATTTTTGTGTATGTGTGGTGTTGGGTGAGTGTGCACTTTGGACAATGACAAACAAATACTCTATTTGGTGTTGTAAAGTAAAATAGGTTTATTGTTGGTAAATGAGAGCAATGATAAAGTAATAAACTATATTTAAAGCTTCTTGATGAAGGTGTGATCAGTTGTCATACCACCAGGAAAAAAGGAAACATTGTAAATAGCTATTGCATAAGCAAAAGAAAAGAAAAAGGGAAAGGAAGACTAGACAAACAAGCTCTTCTTTTGAAAAGCCAATGAGTGAAACTTGTTTATCAAATCCATTTGCCTTTTAACAGCAACTTTCAAGCATTCAACAAAATAAGTAACAATTTAATATTTGTCTAATTTATGGTGGAAATCAGATATAGAGACAACTTTATGAAACATGAGAGAATTGTGATAGTTTCACTTGTAGTAGAAAATCATTTAAATATACGTCCTTCTTTTCTTGATAATAACAGATTAAATAAAATATTGGTCATCTATGTATCAGTCTGTTTAAAAGTGGTAACATATGTTTATAAAAAAGACAACAAATTACCCTTCATAAAGTAACAATGAAATTATAAAAATTTTAAACTAAACAAATTTCAGCAAAGTTATTGATTGTTTGATGATGACTACTTAGCAATTCACTAAATAGCCAACAAAAAAGTAAGGATTAAACAATATTGTCTGCAGATATTTATATTTATGTTAAATTGTAAATTTTCATAATTACTTTATTAATTATTAGGGTAATCATTTTTTAAATATACATTTTATCACAAAAAATGTGACACTTGCAAAATATTTTATTTTTCTGGACAAAAGTACTTTTTATCTATGTATTAACTTTATTGAGTAATTAAAATTGAAATATAAATAAAATGGTTAATATCAGAAAATACTTTTTTATCTCTTGTCTTAGCAATAAAACAAAAGTTAAATTTCCCTAGTTTAGTATCTGATAAAAAATGGACAAGAAAAAGAGAAGATGAAGAAAAAATTAAATGAATTTTATTTCTAATCAAATGCAAAGTGGTTGGGAAACCTGAACACCATCATTCTGCAAACCTTTTAGTTTTAAAATAAATTAACAAGTTTAAAACTTAATGAAATAGATAAAACTTTTAAATGCTGTTATTTATAGAAATGTGTCAGTACTTTTAAAATGTTTGGCATTAATTTTCCTATTAACATTAGGAACACTATTGCATGACTTTGGTCTGAAATTTAAATTTACTTCATCAGTTGTTTGTTATAATTCCCTCATTAAATCTCAATTTGTCAAAATCTAGATTTTTTTGTTATATATTTAAAAGGTTTCTAGTGGTAAATTTTCAGTGGGGGGACTAAAAATTCCCATTTAAAGTTATTTTGAACTTTATTGAAGGTTCTCTTTTCAGACTTTTATGGTATGATTGTGTCAGAGACTTCAGTTCACTCTTTGTATAGAAATGTTTAAGAATAATTCATCTTTTATAGGAAAATATTATTCTTAGCTTTTAGCCAGAAAAACATGAAATATAAGTATACATTTGCATATACTTTAGTAATGTTACTAATTTTTACTATATTAAATATAAAAAATCTTGAAAAATCCTTTTAAAAGCAAATTTGTGTTATTAGTATGGTGTGTGTTTAATAATACAGTAGCTTTTATTAGTGCAATGAAAATATTCCATTTTTATAAGCATGTTGAACCATGTACATGATTCTATAGTAGCTCAATAAAACTGACATAATAAAGTTGCCAGATATATCAAACAAAATGTGAGGCACATTTAACAATAGAAATTCTGTTTGACAACTTCACATTTCTTACCATGCTGAAAACACCCATTATTGTTTGATCATCAAAGTTAAGCAGTGTCGAGTTTGGTTGGTACTTAGATAGAAGATTGCTTGGGAACACCAGGTACTGTAAGCAACTTCCTACAATCTGAAATAGGTTTCAGCTTTAAAGGGTTGATAAACCATAAAAAACAAATCAATCAACAATTACATTTCTTACATTAAGACTGCTTAAAAGTTGGTTTTGCTTGAGTAGATTTTAAGAATATTCTGATATTTAATTAAATGAGCAACCAGGAAAAAAAAAAAAAGCTAATTATAAATACTGATGCATTTGATTGATCTATAACAATCGTAATTAGGGATGAACTCATATTAATGTTTAATATCCAAGAGTTTTAATCAACTTTTTTCTTTCTTTTGAGTTGTGGTAATAAAATAAGCACATCCCATCTCCCCTTTCACTTGTAACCAGCCATCACAATAAAAATAAACATTTTTCAGCACTAAAGCAGAATGAGTCAAATAAAGTTTCATAAACTTATACTTAGAGTTGTTATTAGATTACATGAATATTTTCTATAAACACATACATATACATATAAATAGACAAATATTCATCAAATGTGCAGCTATAGTTTATAAAATGACAAACTAATATGTATGGTAAGTGCCCTAGAAAATACCAGTTTCATATGCATTTCTTGGAGACAAGATTATCATTTACGAATCAGACTACTAAGTCATTCTTAATGTTTCTCTCGGGGAAACTGATTCTGACCAACCAGAATGTTACCATTTTCTTACAAGATAAGTGGTTGCCAATGAAACTCAGCTTCAGAGGAAAAACTTCTTATAAATACAAATATAAGTAAAGTTACCTAATTTTTCAAAGTATGTATAAATCTTTTTAGAAAAACTATGTCTCATAATATCAAATATAGAATTTTTTTACAAATTTAACTGTTTTCAAAGAAACACTAAAATATAGCAGAAATCTTAAAAAATAGAAGCAAAACTGCAATAAATAAATTGAGTTTTGTTGAGAATGATTGAAAAATAACACTGTCCAAAGATATAAAAAACAATCATGATGACACCTATCTGTTCACTTAGATTGAAAGCCAATTCATTCTATACAAATATATAAACAAATAGCAGCAATTTGTACAAAATGTCCTGAATTTCAACATCTTAAATTAATAACCATGTTGAAAGTTTAAAGACTGAATATTCTTTAGGGATGATCTGAGGGATAAATGAGACATTTAATAATTTAACAGCTTGCAAAAAGTAAAACAATGTTAGAAATTACAAAAGTAATCAGCAGGTTTTACCAAACTAGGATTAAAATGGGTTCCAAAGACACACGTTTAATGAAGTGGCTGACCTGTTCATCCAACCTTTACCCTTATTGAAAACTTGTTGAACAATACTGAAACAGAAGGTTTAAATTGGCAGCACAGATGAACTTTGGAATTCTATTCTGGATACAGTGCAGTCTGTTTCATATGAAAAAATATAATTTTTTAAAACAAATGTATGAACTATTTCTAATACTAATTTCAGAATATGGAGCATACATTTCATATTAAAGCTGTTCTTGTAAATTTGTTATCATTACAATGAAACTGTTTTCAAGTTTTTGCCCATGTTCTAATATTATAATTTTAATATAGTATTTCTTAGAGTTTCAGTAACCTGGCTTAGTGTGAATATCCTGTAAAATTCATAAACCTGTTGGTACATCACACGACTGTCTACTTTAATTTATACATATTATGGGATATATCCTGCACATTAATTGTGAAAATGATTCCATGAATCTTTTCATTAGTTTTCTAAAAATTATGAAAATTTAAAAGTAGTTAATAATATGAAACAATGTGTATTGTTAGCAATTTCCTCAAATTATCCTGAATATGAAAACACGCAATTAAAAAACAACTGGAATATAGTCTTTAACAAATTTTGATATTTTCAAAAAATATCAGTAAAATAGAAGAAATACCCTTTTATACCAGTTTTAACTATTTTGCTTTCCAATGTAAGAAATTATTCTGAAATAATCAAAGTTAATGCAAATAAGCAAAATGTAAAACAAGGAAGCATTTTTCTTCTTTGACTAACTGTATAATTGATTACTCAAAAATAATTACTAATCAAAAGTAAAATTATATGTAGAATATTGTTTTGAACACTCTTGTAGCATTACCAATTTGTAGTGGAATTACTAGTTGTTGAAAATGGATATTTAGTGATAGGATATAGGTGCATGGGGTGTTTTTTTCAAACAGGAGCTAGGAATTAAATTACAAACCAATATTGTACATATAACCACAACATTTTATCACCTTTTCTTTTATGCTCTGCTTTTGACACCTGCCATCTTCTGGCTGCCAGAGGATGAGAGGATGACTGCTGCTGTTGCTTGGGGGGTGGATGAGTAGGATCATCCCACAACACATATGCTCCCTGTCACCTGAAGATTAGAGTGAACACTGAGTCAAACATTTCTGATGCTTTCTATTAATTTATCCTATCTCAGGTATTTTTGACTCTATCATAGAATAAATCAATGTTTATTAAATAAAAAGAGATTGGGGACATAATCCATTAAACTGGGTTTTTTTTCATAAGTATTTGGTGTGTGTAAAAGTTTCCAACAAAATAATGGTTTTCAACTGTGTATTCAGTCTCTTGTTTAAAAAAGAAAATAGAAAAGAAGAGTACTAGGAAGTTTTGCTTACTAAAATTTTGGTCACTAACCATTGCCTGGGTCACCATAAATGGGTATGTTACCAAACTAACCATTTGTCCCTGTACATATACTTTTATAGATATTGCATGGATGTCAACAAGTTGATATATTAAGTAAATTTACTTCCAATTACATTGAGTATATTTTTTTTAAGCCACTAGCACACAAAGGGTTACAAAGAGTTGGAGCCAGAGCAAATACGAGCGATAGAGGAAAGGATGAAGAGAAAGATAGGGGATAGATCAGGATGGAGACATCGATTGACATTACATTTGAATAGTTGGAGATTATAGCTATCAGGGAAACAGGAAGAGGGGAGGGAGTTCCACAGGCGAGAGGTGCGAGACATGAAGCTATTGGAGTAGAAGAGACGGCTACATTTAACAGTTTTGACAGTGAAAGGGTGTGTGCAAGATGCCAGCCTAGTAGAATGCTTAAATTCATGAAGTTTGGGAACCAGTGAAAGCAGCTCCTCAGAGCAGTTACCATGAAAGTATTTGTAAAAAAGACAGAGGGAGATGACGCCATGTCTGTGAGAGAGCGACTGCAGACGAGATGCCAGATCAGGGCCAATTACATTGCATATCCGTCTCTGGATCTTATCAAGAACCTTGAGACAAACATAAGGGGCTCCAAACCATATATGGCAGCAATACTCCATGCAAGGGTGAATGGTTGATTTGTCGATTTGAAGGATCAACTCTGGCAAGAAAATTTTCCTGGCGCGGCAAAGGAAGCCAACTTTGCTTGCGGTGGACAAAGCTATTGACAATGTATTTGTTCCATCTCAGGTGAGCAGTCAATGTGAGGTAGATTCTTTTGTTGAGAGCCAAGAGTTTTGTTTTTAAAATTTTCTGGTCATGTTGTTTTATGAGGAAATACAGATTTGGGGTGAATAGTATTTGAGTAAACAAGACAAGTGTATGAGTTGTGAAGAGTTTAATTAGGATTTATTAAGTTATTCACTGTTTTAAATCCTATCATTCCCAGCCAATTTTATTTATTGTAACTAATTAGCATTCTTTTCTCAATTTGTTCTACTCTCTATTTAATTGATAATTTCTATTTTAGTTTCCTCCCAGCTTCACATCCCAAAATAAGACCTTACATCATTTATTACTTAATTCACTGGCTGCTTGAAGCCTCTTTGTTGTAGTGGAAGGAGTTACATGCCTCAACAGATGAAAAGCCACCCTCACCCTGTTACACATCATATGCTTCTTTATGTATCAAATAAAATCTTAATGTCAGAAATAAAGGCAGTTCATTGGCTGAAATAATAAGCTATTATTAAATGAAACAGGGAAAAAATCTAAAATGTGATTTATGTTCCCACAAATCATGATTGTTAAAATAACAGGTTACAGAAAGAAAATTTGTTTTTCTATACATTATTTCATTTGCTTAATGACTATTTTGTTTTGAATTTTAACATATCCAAGGTTAACCTATAAATGTGATTAAATTTACATTTTGGATGTGCATGTATGCATTATTGAAACTAAAAATGTATTGTAAAAAATAAAAATAATCAAATCAGGTTGATACAAATGTGCACAACATTAGTGATAATTTGAACAATTTATTATAAATAAATTATTTCTCTGTCAGTATTTTTTCTACTATTTGAAAAAGTTTTTTTTCTTTTCTCTGTAAGTTTATTTTTTAGAGTTTGTACAAATATATTAATATTAATACTAAAGTAATATTAAAGAGAAATTTACTCTTACATGTAGAATTTCTTAAAACTGTACAGAATGTTGAATCAAGATAAATATTAAAAACCAAATCAAAATGATATGGAAAGTTTTCCTGTAAAAATGTAAGAGAATGTCTGCAAAATATTTACATCTGGGTTTTGAGTAAAACACAAAGATTCAAGAAAAGTTAAGTATATTCATGGTGAAAATACAATGTTCACATTTTTATCTTTATTTTGTTTATTTGTTTTTTCAGAAAGCAGTGTTAAATTTTCCATCATATATGCAAAAATTTCTTCAGAATGATAGCAATTCTAGTACAACTGTTGCCAAAGTGATTGTTGGAAATAATAGTGAAGCTGCAGTTTCTGAAATTCAAGGTTCTTTCAAAGAGCAATCAGATGAAAAGATTTCATCTTCTACTGAAAAATTTGATACTGTAGAAACTACAACCATTAAGGTATATACTTATATCTATTTTTATACTTATATCTATTTTTTATTCATATATCTCCATTTTTATGAAGGTTAGAAATGTTCCAGCCAATCAAGTCACATTATTTATCTATACAGGTTATATTGTAGATATGTACTGAAAATTGAATCATAGTAATTTACATAATTGTTATATAGACAGTAATAAAAAAAAAAATAAAAGAACAAACCCAGACAAATACAGGAGATGTTAAATTATAAAACATTATTTACATGTAGGCTATTGTCCTCATTTTTGTCATTACAAAACATATTTAAATTGTCAAAACAAGAGATGAATTTGGGAGTAAAGTGTGTAAGTGTCAATATAAAATCAACATGAAAAGCAACTAAAGGCAGTGGTCAAATTTCAACCAATTTCATTTATGAGAAGAGTTGGCACTGTTATAATAATTCATAGGGCTATTCGGTCTGATTCAGTACTTGACTAGTACAACTCAGTCATATAGAAAATGCTGAAAAGAGAAAATGATTTACTCTAGGCATCACTTTATCTCTTAGTCTTGTTACTGGTTTTAACCATAGTAAATTTTTGGAAGTTGACATAAAATTTCACAAATGAGAATTACATTTTATCATTTATGTAATGTAAGTATGGCTTTAATTAGTTTTTGGTAAAAGTTACATGCAAATGGACATGCTTATTAATTAAGAAATGATTGATATTTTGATCATATGTACATCCACTTAGAAATGCATGTAAAATGAATGAAAATTATAATATTAGTTGCATTTTTAAAAGACCATATAGAAAGGCTTGTAAAAACTGATCTTGCAAAGATTGAACCTTATTTGAATCATCTTATAAAAGCAAAACCGCTTCAAAATTTTGACGCTCAATTTTTTTAAAATCTCGTTTTCTCAAGATGACAGCAGTCCATTTCTTTATTTACATTCATACTAACATCCTAATTTTTGTTGTTTTTATCATGTTTCAGCCATTCTATGCTCTGATTTTTTCAGGTGTTTGTCAATTCAAATAACCTTCAAGGAATTTCAAACTGAACTCTTTATTTAATCTACAGGAAATAAATTGTTCTCAATTCACTTCATATGTTGTTCTTTTTACTACTGATCAGTTATTACTTGCTTTATTTACCAGGAGTTTGTCAGACGGGACAGTAGCCTAGTAGATTAAGCCATTGGTATATGAATTTGATGAGGTAATAATTATGATTTCATTCTTTTAACCAGGTAGTACTGATGCAGAATTATTGGAAATTAGGTGAGCAAGGAAAAGTTTGAAATTCCCTGAAGCTTATTCAGATTGACAAACATCTGAAGGAAATCAGAGGGTACAATGGCTGAAATGTGATAATGAAAACAAAGATGAGGATATTAGTCTGAATGTATTTTTTATTACTGTCTATATAACTGTATTAAAAAATATAAAAAAATAAATGAATAAGACAAGATGAAGGATATCTCATATTATTCTTTTATTTTTATAGGCAATAAAATAAGAACATTTTATTTCATAGATTAAATAAAGGGTTCAATTTAAAATTCTGTGAAGGTTACCCAGACTAACAGACACCTGAAAAGGCCAGAGAGCACAGTGGTTGAAACAAAAGATGAGGACTTTAGTTTGAATATAAATAATGATGACACCTTGTCCCAGAAATTCAGACAGAAAATACAATCCATTTTACTTGAGTGCAGAATTGGATTATGCTGGATGTTTGAATCAACTTTCTTTTCAATAAAGTATCAAGTAGAGAAGCAATAGGACAAAATACAGAGAAACATTGCATTCATGCATTGCTGATGATATTAGCATAAAATATGCTATTGTTAGAAAATCAGAATTTGAAATTACTTCATCTCTTATATTTCCTGATGTTGTGTCAGACCAAATGTCATGGAAACTTATAGATTTTACAAGTTATCAGTTATTGACTGATAAAAGACATAAGCTATAGAAGGAATCCAAGGTCAAAGTATATGGTTAAAATATGGATTAATGTAAAATGTCAAGTGAAAATATATGTTAAATATTTTCTTCCCAATAGCCAAGAAAAACAAGTATAATGGAACTGTAAAATCCTGGGTGAAAATAAAAGTTGTTCTGTTTGTTTTGTTGGTCTCTGTGGAAGCTTAGAAACTAAAGATAGTTCCAGTTTCTTTGGGTGGAATTCCCACCTTTCTACTTCAATTACCCAACTTGAGAATTCATCAATTAAATAAATTTCAACGTTTCATTGCATTAACTTTCATTGATCCTGGACATTGATGAGAGAGGAAGTTTGGCAATGAAGTTAATTAAATTCATGTCCTGTCTTTTGTCATGCATGCAATTAAGTAAGAAGAAGAAAAGAAGAGATTTTAGAATATGGGACTTGGGACAGAAAGAAAAAATATGGAAGAAAGATAGAAGCAAGAATATAAAGAAAGGAAAGAGAAGGAAAAAACTGGGAATAAAAGGAGAGAGTCATGAAAAGATGGTAAAATAAAAGAGAATGATATACAAAAGAAATTAAAGACAGAAATGAAAGGAAAAATGAAAAGAAAAAGAGAAAAAGGAAAGAAATAAGGAAAGAAATAGAAATATATATTTGAAAGAAAGAGGAAAATCAAAGGAAGAGAAATAGGTGAGTGACCAATAAGAGAAGGTTGAACAAAGAAATGAAGCAATGGAAAAAAATCAGAAATAAAGAAGGAAGAAAAGTGAAGGAGAAGAAGGATGGTTTGAGAAAAACAAAGGACGAAAGAAATGAGGTCATATAAACAAATTAGAATCAAACAATTAGAAAAGAATCTTGAGAGACATGAATACTCCCATAAGAAGGGTGGAGATGAATAAGAAATAAAAAGAATTTGATATGAACCAGTTTTTCTGTTGTTTTCTAGAAATAAGAAATTTCTGAACAAAAACATTCTCTCATTAAAACCTTAAAAAACTTGTTTACTTTTTCTTAAAAGTGCACAAATCTTAAAATTGATACCATGAATATTATATACATTGCATTTTGTACATTTTGTAGTGGGTTGAATGCACTTAATGGTTTCAAAATCTATAATATCTTCCTGGTTAATTTACTTGTGACAGGAAAAACTTAACATGAAAACAAAATAAACATCTTTCTGGTATAATTGATCATATTGCAAATACATTATTTTCTTTACAAAATTGTCATAAAGAAACTTTGAAAATATTTAATTATTCTAAATTAATTTCCATTTTTCCCCTTTGTATATTTTGTGTCAAAACAGAAAACATTACAAAACATCAGTTGGGACAGAGTGTATTCAGATCAAATCCCAAATGAAAGTAGATTATTTTCCTCATATGCACTATTTTAATAAATATCATATTAATATATAATTGTAATTTCTGAAGTCACTTTTCTCTTATCCATTATTAAGTTATATTATTCAAGGGTTGTTTTTTCAGGTAACCAGTCCAGACAAAAACGAAGATCATATTGTACTTGGTTCTGAATTACCTGTTTACGATGTCCTCATAAAGAAGACAATTGCCAAACAACAGCATCATTTCTTCATGAAGTGTTCACTTGCCTTCCTCTTTGTGTGTGGACTGCTTGCCATTGTTGCCATCATTGTTTATTTTCTCATCATCAAAAGATGAAAATCTTTCTCAACATTGCTGTCAGAATTTTTTACTTCATTCTCCTTCTGTTACATCAAGTTTTCCTACAACATAAGTTCAACAAGTTTTTATTGATTTTACAAATGAAATATACTGAACTACCTGAAATATAAGTTTATATACACACACATACACACACACACACAAGTGCCTACATATATATAATTTATTGTTTGTTGCTTTAATTTTATATGTCTGAATCATTCTTAAAGTCAATAAAATAATTGTTCTCAATCACTGGAAAAATCTAAATTGTTAATTTCAAAGTATAACAAATTTAATTTTAATTTAAATAAAGATTCACTCTTTGTTTGTTTATATTCCATTATATATTTTTCTCCTGTCACTAGGAATAATCATGCTGTTTCACTACTACAGCTAAGAACAGGTTGAGTTATTTAGAGATAAATAATATTAATCTACTAAAGCATAATTAACAAAAGATGATATGATTCTTAATTTAATATGGTGGAAACCAAACAATTATAGAAAAACCATATCAGACACACTACCTTCCAATTTTTGTGCCAAAGACTAATGTTGTATGTTCATGGATTTTTTTCTTTATGTCATCAGCCATGAGAAGATTGATTTTCACAAGCCAATTTTTTTTGTGACCATTTAGAACTCTTTTGAACTGGCAAATTGCTTCTCCTAACAATTGTAGATCTTTTCAACTGTCCTTGCTACTGACAACTGATTCACTAGATTTCCTACTTGGGTCTTGGAATCCTAATTAGTGAATCCAGAATATTATCCACTCTCAGTGATATGCTACAATGAACCTCCCCAAGCAACACATACTAGAATTAATACCTACAACACTAGATATTTTCTCTATCATGACTTGGAAAATATAATTTGTATATCATCGCTTGGCTCATGAAACAATGTTTTGAAGGCTATTATTTGACTTGCAGATCAAATTTGAATATTTGATTTCAATAGTAGCATGATATTAAAAATTGTATTATTGTTAAAGGAATTATTTGATCTCTTCTAATATTGGAATTCTTCTTATTCTCTCTTTCTCCAAACATTTTTAATCTATTAAAGTAGTTTCAGAAGGAAAATTTTTATTTTCAAAATAAAGTAATCATGTACAATTATGGTATTTTTCAAAGATTAAAATCTTTCCTTTTGTATTGCTTTTCCTTTTTAACAGCCATTGTGCTTAGTTGTCTGATGATTATATTCCATGCCAGCTCAAACTTGCATTGCATATACAGTGAGAATCAGATTGAACATGTCAGTAAATTAACAACTGCTATCAACACATGTTTAGTCTCATTTACTTAAGCCATTTTATTTTCTATTTACAAATGGATGGAGTCTTATATAGTATGACTTGCTTGCAAAATTGGAGACATTATTTAGTGTCATATTGTTATATATTATAATGTGGTACAAAGCTAGACAATGAAAGTGCATTGGTTCTTTTACTGAAGAAAAAAACTCACAGTAACCTTATCAGAATTTTAAACTGGACACTTTATTTAATCTCTAAAAGTAGAATGTCCTCATTCTGCTTTTCATATTTAGGGAATATCTCATATCAGTTAATTCCCTCTAATCTATTTGCCATTGTGTTGCCTGTCCACTTCTTCCTTATAACTTTTTAACAATACCAATAACCAGATATACCATTAACCAACACTTTAATCTACTAGGCCACGTTTCTTGGAAAAACCAATACCATAATTTTGGAGGGTTAAATCTAGTGTTTGTAATCAGGTGGTGGAATATTTGGGTGTTGTTTCTTTCTTAATCGAAAGCTCCCACATTGCATTCATCTCTATGCTATTGAGGCTGTCAAAGCCTAACACATGTGCTGATTATTGCAGTCTTTTTACTTTCCAGTATTGTCTTTGACTTCATTCAACAGGGATTGATGACCACCCTTTTCCTCTCAGACATGATCAACTATGCTTAATTTCAATGTCTCTCCTCATAGTACAGCCTTTTGATGTTCTCCCAGTCTTAGTTTTAGAGGGCAGTTGGTCTTGCCTTTGTATTTCTTGTTACAACTGCATGGGATGTAATACACAGTTTTCTTCCATAGGAGGAGACTTGGTTCTGGAGATATATCCCCAATGCACTTAATATTTTTTGAATAACCACTTAAAAGTTTGGTCCAATTTTATAAGCAGCAGACAGTTCCTTTCTTGAAACTATATGGATAGTAGAATTAAAGTTCAGACATTGACTGGTGAATGTTAGCTTACAAAATGCAAACCCATTCCTTTAATGTTTGAAGTCATATCTTGAACCCACACTCATATTATGAATTAGAAAGAAAAAATAATATTGAATATTATTTAGAGTATGAGAATACTGTTCCATTTTTAATGTGATGATTCTTAATTTAAATAGACCCTTATTCTTTTATTTTAAACAATATAAGTGCGGTGTCAGAATGAGTGTCAGAATGAGTGTCAGAATGAGTGTCATTTACAGAAGGATAAAAACAGAGGGATGAAAATAAATTGTGAATAGAGATCTGCAACAATCAGTAAAACAACACGTTACTGTTTGTTGGTTGAAAGTAAAGGAATGGAGAACACCCAACTTGATACAGAAAAGGAAAGATCAACAATACAGGTTACGTCTGTTCTGCTTATCAACCACTACCACCAACATTGCATTCTGTTTATACTTAATAAAGTTTTTTTTTATAAGAATTGATCTGAACATTTTATTAATCAACTTTTTCATATTAAACTTATTCTTACATGTTGATGAACAAATTCATAAGTCCAGGGACCATAGCCAAGAGCTCATCCGAACAATTACCATGAAAGTATTTAAAGAAAAGGCACAGAGAAGCAACCTAACAGCAGGCGGAAAGTAACTGGAATGAGTCATAGTCATTATTTCACAAGTTATTCTCATTCTTTTTTTTTAATCAAATTTACCCCAAGCAAGGCAGTAAAGTCACTAAGACACAAGGGGTACTGGGTGTGAAAGAATTAGAAAACATTATGAAGGAGCAAGAACAATAGAAAAGTAATAAGGAAGACAGTAGATTGAAGATCAAAATTGGATGGAAAGCATGGAGCCAGAAGAGTGTTCCACAAGTGAGAAGTGTGAGAAAAGAAACTGTTAGCATAAAAGTTAGTTACATTTAGCCAATTCAACTGTAAACTGATGAGAACTTATTGCTAATCTACTACTACGGCTAAATTCATAAAGTCCAGGTACCATAGCAAAGAGCTCATCCGAACAATTACCATGAAAGTATTTAAAGAAAAGGCACAGAGAAGCAACCTAACAGCAGGCGGAAAGTAACTGGAGCGGAGACGCCAAGTCAGGATCAATAATATTACTGATTCTTATTTGGATTTTATCAAGAATCTCTGAATAAATAGTGGGGTCACTGGACCAACAATATTCTAAGCATGGATGAATGGTAGACTTATGGATATGTAAGATAGATTCTGGAGAGAAAGATTGTCTAGCACAATACAGTGAACCAACTTTTTTAGCAGCTGGCCTAGCAATGAATTCAATATAGTCTTTCCACTTCATGTCAACTGAGAATGTTAAATCCTCACTTTCTAGTCATTATAAATTTCAAACTCATTTATGCAGTCTTACTGAAGAAGATTTATTCACCACTCTACAACCTTTTTCCTACAGGCACATCACAAGCTACTCATATATGATTTGCATGGTAAATGTTCAGACGAGTTCCATTCTTTACTTTCACCAGTTTAAACTTTTACAGCTAAGACATGCCATGCTACATCCATGAAGTTGAATCAGTCTCATTTCCTCCATATTCCAAATGTGAGAAAAAAAGTTTTACTCAGCTTTTCTCAAGAATTACCACTTTGTGGAACTATCTCCTGTGTGGGTGCTTCCCTGCACACAACAATCTTAACCTTTTCAAAAATTAATCACTATCCTCCATATCTTCATAATCTTCACTTCCTACCACTTCCTCTTTCACTCATTTCATAACTCATTCATCATTACCATTTCAACAGTAACCCTGTAGCTTGAGTGGATCATGAGCTTTGTATTGGGTGAAATTTAGTGTAAAAAAAGTAAAACTTTCTAAATTCTTTGCTATAGATGCAAGGGTGCATTACTGACACCAATTCCTATTGCATTCTCTCAGTGTAATGTCCTTCAATGTTGTTTTAATAATGGATTCCTAGCCACTAGGTCTCCATTTTTGTTCTTTTTGATTGCCTGTTTGAAAATAAGAGAAACTCAATAGTCTGCCTGAAAGAAATCTAGCTATGTGCACATAGTCGATCAAAACCTGTTAAATTTTCTGGACATATGCATGAAATATGGCCAGTATCTTTTTTTCCAGCTACAGAACCCTGTAGCTGATGGCTGTTTTTATTCTAAGCATTGGCAATTATATCACTGAATTTGTTTATGTAACATTTATTGCATCAATGCATACAGCCTTCTTCATTAGATATGCCCTTCAGGCATGTTCCATATTATTTTGATTTAATTCAAATGAGAATAGAGTACGCCCTTTTCTGTCCCTATACTTCCTACCATAATCTGACTTCATAGTTTCTCATTGGGTTATTGAATTTCAATGTCCTTCAACAGTGATATGTAGCAGTTCACTGATCTCTCTCTCTCTTTCCCTACAAGAATAAACACAGTTTGGGATATTTTCCTCATTAGGATGTTTCTTTGCAAGAAAGTTTTATATGCTTTTACTTTGCAAAATTACTCTGACATGTTAATCTCAATTCCATGTAGATTTACAACAACTTTATTGTCAATATCCTCTAAGTTTATTCAAGGTTTGATTAAGCTAGTGTGAGGCCTGTATCATATGTTATAAAGGAGTCCTAAATTAAAAAAATACACGTTAAATATTAAATCATTATTTACTAGCATAGTGATAGAGCTTATAAAATAAGTAAATATTTAACTTATCAACATAAAAAAAGAAAAACAGAAAAATATGAGCCAAAAGATATTTGAGTAGATTTCATGGCCTCAATTATGTTGAGGCCATAAAATCTACTGTTACCTGAAATGATGAATAATTAAATATGCAGCTCACCTGAAATGTAAACATCAATATTGCCAAATTAAAAATGCTGAATTCATCTTGAAAGTATAAAATGGAGGCTTTTGAAAATGCATGAGCTACAGCATGTCCTATTAGGTTAATCTAACACTGAGTTTACTTCCTATTACCAAGGCCCCAGCATTGTGTGAATTTGTGATGATTGTTGCTGAAGGAGGTTAACAAATGAATAAACAAAAAAAGTAGTGACAAAGCCAACAGAGATGATAATGATTTCACTTCAAATAATTCATGGATTAATTGTTCTGGCATTCATTCTAACATGAATATTATTATACTTTGTGCTTATCAGAATATAATAAGAAAAATCTTTTTAAAAATAATACAACCATGTATAAGAGTTTTTGATATTTTATTGCAGAAAAATAGATATTGAAACTCTTTTATAAAATAAATGTTTCTACATTTTCTCCATAAATCAGTTATATAACATAACATTTTACATCACAAAATGAAGCATAAGAGGTCAAAGGTTTTAGTGCACACAAGCATTATTTTAACACAGGAAAACTACTTTAGTGAAAAATCCCATGAGAAAATATGAAACATTTTAAAAAAGCTTTATTTAATCTTTAAAATGCTATCATTTTATTGATTTGAAAGTAATTAACAATTATTTATGGTGACAAAATAAAATTAAATATCACAAGAATATGCATTCAATTAATGAATACTTTTGTGATTTTTAATTTCATGGATAACATTTTTGTTGACAAAACAAAACATACTAAAATCCTATACAATTTTATAATTTGGGTACTTTGATGAAAAGAATTTCAGAAAATGTAATTTTTTATACTTTTAAATATAGATCAAATTAAAAAGATCAAGATAAAAATATCAGCAGGGTTGATTTGTAAAGATAATAGCAAAAATGTTTTTTTTAAAAATCTTACAAAAATGTGTGAATTTAGTAGAATGAATTGAAGTCTTGTATAATTTTAGAAGATATATTTACTAGGAATAAATGTTTAACAAATTAAAAAATGCAGAGGATTTTGCTCATATTTTAATGTCTATTCACATAATCTTTGAAATAATAAAATTGATGTGTGCTCTTAAGTAATTTGTAAATATTTCTAATAAAAACAACCAAAATTCACATGGTTTATTTATCATATAAACATATCCTGGAGATTTTACTAATATCTCTTTGTTAATACCAATTTTATTGTGAAAACAATAACTTGTACAATAATAATATAGTTTTCAAATAATATATATGTGTGTGTGCATGTGTGTATATGTTTTCAAATACAAAAAAAAAAACATAAGATTTACAAAATTGCTATATATTATACCTTGGAAAGTAGTTTAAATTATTTTAAGAGTTTATTTAGACTTTACTGTTACTAAGTAATGCAAATTTTAAAAGTATATGAATCATCAACTTCAATGGAGGAAAAACTGCTCAAGATAGTTACTTCTTACCATGAGCTCAAACCAATCATATTCTTGGCAAAATAACAAAATGTAAAATAAAAGAATTAACCTTTTCAACTGGTTTAATGACAAGTGCAGTAAGAATTTTGGGAAACATTCAATTAGTTTATCATACTTTTTACTTCAATATGACCATCAGAAAATTAAAATTGTTTCCACTCATTTATTTCTTAATTCTCAAATCTAAAATATCAATTTGTAATATCTTTTCCATTTTTTCTATTATTATAAGAAAAACATTCTATGAGGATGAAATTTTTTTAAAGAGTTACATGGAAAAGAGAATTGCTACACTGTGTATTAATAAAAAAAAAAAATAACAAACGAACACACACACACGTGGGAATGATTGATGTGTGATGAAAATGGTTCATGCAACAGTTTGTTCCGCTTGAATTGATGTTTCAAGGAAAGGAACTCAAATTTATTTTTGTCATAAAAATGTTTTATTTCCTGTTTCAACACATTTTATCTTCTGGTGTGAACAATCTGAAAAGTCTCGCAAATATATTTTTTTTATCATAATGAAATGAAAATTACTGTACTTTATTACATTAATAATATAGAAATAAAAGTGTAGTTTTGTGAATTTAAAATTGTTCTGAAGATCTTAAGGTCAATATCCACAGCAGGTTTATTAAAATAAATAAATAAATAAATAAATAAATAAAACGCTGATGCGGTTTATTTTTTTGATAAATTTTAAAAATTTAAATTTTACATGAAATTAATAATTGAAGCGTTTTACAAATTGTTAGTTTGTTGAATTTCTAATTTGATGCAAAGCTAATAAACCTGCCAAATGACATTTAAATTTTAAGGCATAAAATATATCTTATTAAATACATGAAAATCAATTTATATATATTTGATGATATATTTACTCTTTCATAGTGTCACTTCTTTAAATCAGCTTTGTTATTCTAAAAATTTATTTGTTTGGTTTTTTAAAATAAATTGTTTTATTTGAAAAACAAACAAACAAATCTTTAGAATAACAAAGCTGATTTTATCAGAATTACTTTTATAAAATAAAAGCAGGGATACAAAAAAAAAAAAAAGATGTATATTTTTGAATGGGATAAACACCAATGAGCCAATGGTATAGCACCTTCAGGATTGCCTGTGTTATATCTTTAAAATTCTCTTACAATTTGTTAATATTATAAAATTTAAACATTGAATTTATAGAAACATGCAAGACATGTAAAGACAAAAGCAAAACCCATTTGTTGATAAAAATTCTATGAACACAAAAAGGCAGAGTATCTGATTTTTATACTTTTTCTTATATTGTACAAAAACACAAAATGTAACCAATTTTAGGTAAACTGGAGTTGATTTAACAGAATTATAAATTATTTCATGAATGAGTAATAATATTAATAAATTTATTTATAATGTAAACAAAAAAAAAGAAATAGCAAATCAGTCAATAATTGGAAGCAATAATTCATTTGGTTTTTTAGTCTAAGTTATATTTATATTAATGTACTGAATAAAAATCAAAGTAATTAACTAAAAACAATGAACAGAAATTATCAACATTTGACCTTTAATATCAATAGACAAAAAATGTTTCATTTTTAACAAGCCAAAACAAACATGAAATACCAAATGTAAATCTATTCCTCCGCATGTAAATCTACTAGTTAATATTTTTGTATTATTATCTACAAATTACTTAATGTTTAATTAGTCAGTAATTACAATATTAGGGTGATAAATGTTATGCTGTTGTATGCCATGACAACAATGTAATGCACAATATATTGCACAAACAGATTTTTGCAATAATTCTATTTGTATAATATCTGCAGAAAAATTTGAGAAATTGTAACAAAAATTATCTAATAGGATAATAAAGTGAATACATTTTAGAATATCCATTTTTTCAAATGATAAGTATGTCTAGCAGATCAGATTTAAGATTTCATGGCATCAGAATATAAGAATGCAGACTATAAGATAGAGTAAGTCATGTGATCTACAACTGTTTGGTTACTTGACAAATGTCATTTTTTTTTTTTTTTAAATACTCTTATTATATGTTACTTGACAGAGAAAAAGAGCGACTGAAAGAGAGAGCAATTACTTATTAAACTATTTTGCAAAGAACAGCATAAAACATACAAAGCTCTAATAGAACCTACATCACATCATAAATGTCTATTTTCTTCACACAAATGTCTAGTCTTAAATATACACAAGAAATGATTAGAGATGAGAAACAAACTGTTCTGATTGAATCCATTGTTAAATAATTATGCAAGTGTTTTCAATTGCATAATTTGCATATTAAGAAATTTGCATGTTTTGTCATATTTCATTGATTAAACTCTTGTGACTGGATTCCTTGATTTGTGCAGATTTGTCAATAGAGATCTAAAAATTATATTTTCTTTTACCACATATCGCAACAATATGACAAGTGAAAAAATAAGGTAAAAATCTCATTCAATTCCGACATGCATATTAAAATCAGAAATTAACAACTTCAGATTTCAGTTTGATAATTCATGAACATTTTTGCTGAGAAAGGAAATGTGTTTATACTTATAATCAAACTGCTATACTAAAAACCAGTGACTATAGAGATGAACAAGCAAAAATAGGAAGAAAAATAGTTAACTAAAATTAAATTTAAGATGGATTTTGTTTAGAAAAAAAAATGATTTCTCAAAACCCCTCAGCTATTTTCATATTTTTGGAATTAATAGAAACTGTCAGTCAATAATAAATAAAAAGAGAGACAGATTTTTACTATAATTTCTTTTTAAAATTTCACTTTTAGAGAAAGTGGTCAATTTCATTGTTCTCTTTTAAAATATATACCTTAGGTATCACTGATTTTACAAGAATAAAAATATAGCTTAAGGCATAAAATATTTGTTCACGGTACTGTTAAATGCTATTAGGTCCGATGCAAAACATAAAAGTATCAAGTGGAATGTGAATATATTCTTACTGATAAAAAATGCAATAAAAAAATAAATAAAAATGTACCTTGAAATTTTTTAGTAGTTTTGTCTTAATAGACAAAATTATTAAACAATTTCAAGTTATACACAAAGTATGTTCCAGCATATACACAAATATTTTTGGTTCCATTTTTTACAACAAACATTCAAGCTTTATTGTATTATAAGATATTAAACCAGTAAACCAAAAAACTAGATAAAAAACAATTAAAAATTTGGATGTATGCTATTTGGAAAGTCAATTCCATTATTTAGAAGAAAATACACATGGAATTTTTTATCTTCTGTAATGTACATGCATTATTTTGTTTTCAAATTTTAAATATCAACATTTGAAAACACACACACATTATATATATATATATATATATATATATAGTGGAAAATGCCATAGAAATCCACATTAAAAAGAAATAAGCACATTTAAAAAAATATTTAGTAAGGATGACAATGCACTTTGTAATTTTCTTTATTAATCTACGGATTCAAATTTTCTCTCTGTAAGTATTATCATCATCAACAACAGCAACAGTCCTCTAATCAAGAGTCGTTGTAGGGTTATTGCACAGCTGAGTACCTGACCAGTTCCCCATCCCAACATATCTAGGTTGAAGGCTAGAGAGGTTTTCAATCATGTGTAGCATGTCTTGGGCAATGTCCAACAATTTGATCCTTCTAGTCAAAGACATGGGTCTGTTGATTCCATCAGGAGAACACTCCATCTTGGCTTCAGTCTGGGAAGCCCACCACTCAGCAATACTGTGACTTCATTACACTGACTGAATACATAGCTATGGAGTCCTGTCTACCCCATTGTGCTAGATGGCGATTGACCATGAAGTTTCATTATAGATTTTTGCACATTGAGAATAATGTTACGGGTTAAAACATTTTATGCTAATTTCAACAAATGAATTTATAAAGTTTTTTGTTCGGCACGTTGTCTTTAGAGTTGATTATTTTTAATTTTGCTTTCATAACAAGGCAGTCTGAATGTTCTGCCAGGATGACCAAGAAATGTAGAATAGTTAAACAACAGAAGTGTTATTGATTTTACAAGAACAAGACTTAACTTTTTGGATCAACATCCAAACCATTTTTCCTACTTTCAAATAAATTATAGCAACAAACCAGAGTTACATTAATGTGAATACTAAAAGTTGGGATCTACAGTTTAATGTTTTCTTAGTGTATGACACTATAACTGTATAGGTAATTTTTGTGGTTAAAGGTTGAAGATGAAGCCCAACTTTAATTAAGATAGTAAAATTTATTTTGAGAACATAACAAGACTCATACAAAAAAGTACAATATTTATGACTATTATAGGTAGTATAGCTTTTAATAGTCTATAAGATGTATACTGGTTTAAAAAAAAAAATGTTTTTAAAAAAAGAAGTAAACAATTTACCTAATTTGAAAAACATGAAATAAATGCTAATGTAACTCAACATCAGGGAAGTCAAAACCTAATGTGGATTGCTAAGCAAAAAGCTGGCCAGTAGAGATTGCTTACACAACTTTCAACTGACAGCAAGCTAAGTAAGAGCCATTTAAGGGTTTGGTATATCATTGAGGTTAAACAATAGCAGAAAAGGAAGAGAGATAAAAAGTTTTATAAGATCAGTACAAATCCAACTTACTGGAAAGTAAAAGACATGATTTTTTTAAAGATTTCTTTTTGTTCAGTCATCAAAAAGATTACTGAACTGTTAAATGTTATTTTATTCTATAAAAATTGCATCTGAGGAGGTGCTGAAAAGTTTTCACCTAGCCCATCTCCCCAAATCTGGATAAAATGACTAAACATCAGATTCTTTTTGAAAATGCATCTTGGTCAGGCTAAGTATCTTTCAGCACCTACATATATTATTATGGTACCTAATGCAAATTTGATTTTTTTAATGTTTCTTTAGAGAAACATTAAAAAAAAAAATCAAATTTGCAAGATTTGAAAGATGAAAGAGAAACTGATATCACTCAAAGAAACTTCCAGTGGGAAAAAGCAATGTAGGTAAACTTTAAAGTTATTAAAAAATATCACAACCCAAAGACTTTCACCAGTTCAAAACTTTTTTTAAATGAAAATAAAATCAAACAAATTTGAATTGATATTCTGTAGTAGAGAATATTAAATGAAAGTAGAGATTTTAATTTAAAAAGTTTCTTTTAAAGAAAAATAATTTACTAAATTTACAAAACATTGATTAGCTGAATAACAGTATGTTCTGGTGGAAAAAAAAGATCTGTCAATAAAAAAGTTTTGTATGATTGCAGATTAAATGTGAAATTTTGATGTCTGATTATCATTTCAGAATTATTGTAATTTTTTAATAAAAACCATAACTAATATTTATATAATGATGTAATATTGCAAAAATGATTTGTTCACACTTGATTTTTATATTTCTGAAGAACAGAAAATAAAAAAATAAAAAAATCAAATAACTATAACCAAGTATGGTTATAGTTATTTGATTCATTGATCAGTTTAATGATTCTAAACAAAAAGAGAGGCACATGTATTCATTTTTAGTGTTTAAACAATTTGTAACTGGAAAAAGAAAGATTTTGAATATTTATTAAAAATACTGAATTTAACAAAATTATTTTCAACATATTTAGTACAAATAATACCTAAAATTTTTTTTATCAAAAATGATAAAAAAAAAAGAATCAAAATCCCACTAAAACTAATTTCAAAATCATTTTTGCAAGATGGTAACTGCCAAAACATTGACTTTTTTCTTTGACACTATATACACATCTCAATGTACATATAAAATACTGACTCAATAAAATCATCTGACATTCCAAATTTTACAACCAATTTCTTTCATGTTTCCACTGTTTGATTTTGTTTTGATTTTAAAAGATTTTCATCTCAAAATATTTTCTATTAAATCAGCTGCATCAGGGTAAAGCACTTTATCAACAAACATATCAGAACCAGGAATGACAGGGATATTGTCAAATAATAACTGGTGAAAACACAATGACACTGTAACTGGTTTATAGCCATGTTCATAGCATCTCTTCAGGTAGGCATCATAGTAGCCTTTTCCTCGGCCAAGGCGAGCGCCGGCCATAGAGAAGGCCAGGCCAGGCATGATGATGAGGTCCAGCCCACCTACAAGAAGGAAAAAAAAAAATTATTTAATAGCAAGGAGTGTTGTTGTTCTTTTGTATAATGATATGCACCGGTACCAACATCAAAACAAATATCACTGCATTTAAAATTTAGCTAAAATAAAATAAATTTTGCCCAAAAGGAAGAAAAATTAAAAATGTGTATATATGTATATAAGACTTTTCCTTAAATAAAGATAAATTTAGAAATATAACTTTTTCCATTTTTTTTTCTATTGTAAAATATCTTTTATAACAAAAGTATTTAAAATCTGAGAGTAAAAAAACAGGAAGAACTTGGAAGTAAAATTTGTAATCTTCAAGTTATACATGATAAACTCAAGTTTTTCAGATTACAGTGAGTATTAATCTGTAGTGTCACATTAAGTAGTAATATACAAATTAACATTTATATAATCAAGAGAAATTGCTTCTTTTTTTTTTACAGCGAGGTTCACTCTTTACAAGGCCCAGAGGCCACTCAAGGTAGAAGGTTATATTTGGAGGCCAATTGTGTGTGGAAGAGAACAGTTAATAGGTTAAGATTGTAGTGATCAAGGAAACATCTTGTTGGGAGTTGGTTCCACAGGGCAGTGGTTTGCAGGAAGAAGCTGTTTGAGTGGAACTTGCTTCCCACCAATGAGATAGAGAGAGAATGTGGTGGTGGTGGTGGGTGTGGGGTGGCTTGCTACTATGTAAGTGGCATGGCGTGTTCTTGCTGTGAGGTTTGCCTCAGCAGGACCAGAGAATGTAGTTCATCCAAGCACTTACCATGGAAGTAGCAGTAGAGCAGCAAGAGGCTTGCCACATCCCACCTGTGGGATAGATTGGAAGGTCGGAGAATAGTTTTGTCACCCACAAGGGCTTGGAAACGCTTTTGAACTCTATCAAGTGAGGTCTGGGCAGATCTCGCCCAAATATAACAACAGCATTCCATTTTTGGCCTGATCTGGCTCTTGTAAAGATAGAGGGGTCAGGTACTTATTGGAGCAATTCAGGGAGCCAACCACTTTACCTGCATCCTTAGCACTTGAGGTCAGGTATAACAGTCTTTCAAGGCATAGTATTTCCCTGAGAAGACCTATGTTCATCCAGATTGGTGGTAGTTTGGAGTCAGATTAGTGATGATGGAATGTAACTAGCTTGGTCTTCAAAGTATTGAATATAACCAACCAGTTTTTACCCCATTGGATAGTTTGTGCAAGATCAGAAGAGAGTTCAGTTGCCAATCTCTGACCATCGAGGGTTTTAGAGGTGTGCCCATATATAGTTGTATCATTGGCATAATGTCCACAAGTGATCTGATGATATTCTTAGGCAGATCATTTGGAGTCAGATTAGTGATGATGGAATCAAAAAGAGGGTTGGTTCAAGGAGTCACCCCTGTGGGACACCTGCATTAAACTCTAGGGCTCCAGAGGACTGGCCATTGATAACTATCTGCAACGACCTTCCTGTTAAGAAGGATTTTATGATCAAGAAGACCCTTCCAGTTATTCCATAACTGGAGAGCTTGTGTAATAAGATTTGTACCACAGGCTTTTCAGATATCTCATGCTATGGTCCTCGAGATGTGTTTATCATCAAGAGCCCCACTGATTCAGGTAGTTAAAACATCAGCGGTGGATCAGGTTGACTGAAACACATACTGCTCATCACTGAAGAGATTGTTCTTTCCTAGGTGCTCAATGATATTCTTATTGATTACAGCCTCAAAGAGCTTGCTGATGATACTGAGGAGACTGATAGGTATGTACTGGGAGGGGGAAAATCATATGTCTGCATTATTGAAAACTGAGCATATGTTTGACACTTTCCACAGGTTTGTGAAGGATTTCTTCATCAAACAGTGGTTGAATAACTTTGCCTAGATTGGGGATAGTTCTGGGTTGATGTTCTTAAGGACAACCACCAAAATTTTGTCTGGACCAGTGGTTTTCTTAGGGTCAAGGCTTTTGATAAGTCTAGAGACCTCACATGTTGTGACAGTAATATTACTGAGATTGTGCTCAGTGAGACATGGGAACTTGGGGAGGGGATGGTCTTTGTCATCTAATGTTGAGTTAGAGGCAAAGAAGGAGGTTAAAAGGTTCATCTTATCAGTTAAGTCAGAACAGGCAGTAGATGAATTGGGTAAATCAAACATGAATTTGGCATAACCTTAGATATTAATATCAATTCATGTTTAAAATGGAAATGTTATTACATCACATGTCAATCTTCTAAGCAAAACTTTTTAAATTATGGTGATTCTCTAAGCATAGCTTAGATGTGGCACCCAGTGAGGATCAAACTCACTATTCAGACAAAATTGATCTCATGAGACAAGATTGCTAACCACCACACCATGTCAAGGTGCCCAACTTTTCAATTATGTGTTACTTCTAGAATACATAGTCATCTTTGTGCTATAATAAACTACGATTGGTAAATATCACAAGTTTTCATTTTTCTGTTCAGTGTTCATTACTTCCTATGGATGATTTTACTGAAAGTAGAGAAAAAATATTTATGATCATATTTGTTTTTACTTTATATGCAAATTTAAGAGTCAAAAAGTGCATCTTACAAAATGCTGCATTTTTAATATCTATTTATATTTTTTGCCCTGATATTTAAGGTGAAAATCTTTATCCAACTGCATTCATAGTTTATGTTTGATAATAATACTTTATTTTCTCACTGCATTTATTAATCTATCAAATTTTGAAACTTGTTTAGCAGAGGCTTGTAATTTTCACCTGTTTCCAAAGCATCTAAACGAATGTCATCATCTCTTGGCTGTTTAATATTCCATTTGGTTAGTGGGAGGCTCTCATAATCTTCAAGCGATTTCAATGGCACCATCTTCATGCTTGGCCCACAGTAGTGTGGAATAAAACAAGTCTTCTTATTTGTCATCATGTACTTCAAAATCTGGTCTGTTTGTACTTCTTCAGGTGTACTCAAGTAAACAGAGATGCGTTTACTGGCTTGGAATTCTGGGAGGCTCAACAACTGAAAGAACAACAACAAATAGTTCAGACTAATAACAAACCTCTTTAAAGAGTATAAACAACTAAATTTGTGGCAGAAAACATTAAGATAGTTATAGTGTATTTTAGGCTGTATTTAATTTTGAAATACCTATATTACTAATAAAAATAGATATAAGCTGAAATTCACATAGTATATCTAACATATCCTGAAAATCTTACCATCATTTGTTGGTTAATACTAATTGTATTGTGGGAAAAAATAAAATAAAATTATATATATATAAAAATAGAGAGAGAGAGAGAGAGAGACATACACGGTGAATCAGGTAATTGATAACAAATTATAATAGAAATAAGATAGAAAATATCAGCATATTTTCTTTTTAAATTATATAAACTTTAAAAATATTGTTATCAGCCTTGAGAATAGCTACAATGCAACTTTGAAAATGACTATCTGAATCAAGTGATTCATGTTTATGTTGGCCACAATGGCAGACTAGAATGATAGAGGATCTCTTGAGTAGGCCTAGCTTAAAAATAAATACAAAATGGGGTTGTTAATATACAAAGAAAGATAAAAGAAATAACAGCAAACTTTCATCAGCTACAGTAGAAAAATAAAGCCTTGGTGAATGCAGTTAAGTAGAAGCAATGTCAGCAGCAGGCAGATGAGGTTTAGGGCTCAAAATTCTTCAGTCGGAATTCTCATTGGGACAATAAGCCTAGTGAATTAATGCACTGGTTTGTGAATTTGGTGATATTATCATTGTGGACTGGCTAGTGCAGACTTAAACTCAGTGGAAACAAGTCAGGCAATAACTGAGCAATCTAAGAACTATACAATATGTCACTGAGCATGGTCAGTGGGACTTGGTTCAATTTGAAATTCCTTGATGAAACCTAGAGGGTACAATATCCCAAATGTTGTGATAATAACAACAAAGATTAGAACAATAGTGTAAATAATGATAATTTGTCATCCCACAGAAATCTTTAATAAGTCTTTGACATTTTGAAGCCCACTTGTTGGTCCTCCTCCTCTTGCTGGCATTCCAGGCATAGTATTCCAGCAGATTAAAATCAGAAGTGTAGG
This sequence comes from Acanthosepion esculentum, assembly GCA_964036315.1. Classification (NCBI taxonomy): domain Eukaryota; kingdom Metazoa; phylum Mollusca; class Cephalopoda; order Sepiida; family Sepiidae; genus Acanthosepion; species Acanthosepion esculentum. The sequence goes on from OZ038488.1 coordinate 3,233,506, forward strand.
AGGACACTTGTTTAAGATGATATGATTGTTAAAATTCTTAGCTAGCCAATCCTGCTGGAGCATGTATGTCCACCTCCTCAATCCAGTCCTTGACCATCATGGTGCATGACTATCTGATTAGCTTATGCATGTGAGTAGTGGCATGTAATATATGTGATTATATATTTTAGGAATGGCAGACTTTGTTTGACCAGAAATAACATCAAAGCAACAAAGGAAAAGCAACTTTTAAGACAAATTATTTGTATTTGAGTTTATTTGTCAAGGCTTACAGTTATATCAGTTTGTTTCCAAATTTCCAGTGCTTTGGTCTACCTAACTATGGTCAGTTAATAAGTTAGCAGGTATTGACATCACCGTTTACATTATTCACATGCTCCAGCTTTCTTCAGGCAACTGGAATTTCAAACTGAACCCATTATTTCATCAACCAGAGTAGATCGTCCACAAGGACACATGGCCCAGTGGGTAAAAGCATTGGTTGAATTCAGTGACTTGACCCAAAGGCTTGTGAGTTCAATACCTGGCTACTGCAGTGGTGAACAAAAACTTGGAGAGTTGAGTTAATGGGAGATAACTGAGACATCCGGAAGAAGCATGGCACATGGAACTAGAACAATCTACTCTGGTGGATGAAATAAAGGGTTCAGTTCAAAATTCTAATCATCTGTAGAAAGCCGGAGTGTACAACAGCCGAAACATTGTGAATATAGCAACAAAGATGAGGACACAGTTTGAACAATGTAAATAGTGTAAATAATTACAATACCCCATCTCAGGAATATAGACATATATATCATTCACAACGTATTGTAAAACCAACACCAATGCCTCAGATTGGTGACTGATAGTTCAAAAATTAATTCAGGGACCTTTTACCTGCAGACAACGTTAGTCTAAGAGATGGTCTTCAACTATTCCACTTCATAATCAGTCTGTAAATTAAAAGTACTTAGACTGGGGAATTTTTCTGCCAACACATTTTCAAACCTCAGCCTATTTCTCTATTTTCAAGAATTATCTGCCCATCCCCAAAACAGGAGAAGGAGGATAACAGCAAACCATTATTTTGTCCAAAAAACAATCATTGTTCAAGTTCTGGATTTTGCCTAATAGTCATTTTGTTCCTCCAACAGTCAACTTAAATTTAGCAGTGTCATCAAGATAATTCTGCTATTTTTTTTAGGTTTCTCTTTCTCTGATGATATCAAAACACCCATCTCCCCTCCTGACAACACTATCTTGTGAAACATCAACTTATATTCAAGTCTCCCTTTCTTTGAGCAAAAATATGTTTAAAATGACAAATTCAAGTAAAAAAATAGCCCAGTGTAATTTCTGGTATGCTAGTAAAATCCAAATTATTATTAGCTTGACTATTTTGGCTTTTCACATCAACTTATCAAGATAATTCCCATTCTAACTAGCCATCAGGTATAGAATCACTTATTAATAAAATTCACACCAGTAGCTCTTTTTAAGAGTGAATGAAGAATATATATATATATATATATATATATATATATATATATATATATATATATATATATAGGGTCATTCCATTTTTTATCAACATCTCTATCAGATTATCTATTGGAATACTGGTCCGTTCTTCTCGGGATAGGTGGGAACAAGAGGAGGACAACAACACTCAGAAAATAGTCAAAGGGGTTATCAGAAAACATACAAAGGATCTGCAGTCCATATAACATCAGGACAACCTTCAAAAGCTGGAAGACACTTTGCAGATATCTATCCCGAGTAAGACCCCCCCCCACCATAGAGGAGAATATGACTAAAGACATATGCTATCCCGTGCAGTTGTGGAAAGAAATATAAAGGGGAGACAGGCTGCCCCCTTAAGGTAAGGCTTCAAGAACACCAGAAAGCTGTAACATGAAGGGAAGTGGAAAAATCAGGCATACCTGACCACATATGGAGAGAAAAGAGAGATCACTGCCCTCTGTGGGATCAGGTTGAGATCACAGACAAAGAACACCATTGGAAAATTTGTAAACTGAAGGTATCAGCACATATGCCAAGCCACAAAAATCTCTTGAGCCGACCAAGCATACAAATGAATACCAGTAATAAAGAGTGCCAGAGAAAAGCGACAACAAAAATTACAATATGAGCTCTGGTAAAAACATAAATGATAACAGCAAAAATTGCAAATGAGCACTGATAAAAAAAAAAAATGGTTGCTGAATACATTAAGTTTATAATACACAGAAATTCATACACAGATGTCCTCAAGGACACATGACACAGTGGTTAGATCCAATGACAGGACATGACACAGTTGGTTAGATCCAATGACAGGACTCAAAGAGTGTGAGTTCAATACCTGGTTAAGGCAGTGGAGAACTAAACAGAGAATTAACAGGAGATAACTGATGTCCATTAAACATGGCATGTGAAACTAGAACAGTGTACCCCAGTGAGTGAAATAAAGGGTTCAGTTCAACATTCCACCTGAAGAAGGCCAAAGCATGCAACTGCCAAAATGTTATAATAAATATGGCAACAAAGATGAGGACAATAGTCCAAATAGTATATATATATATATATATATATATATATATCTTTTCTAAAGAAATAAACAGATTTTATCACTATACAAATATAAAAATATATGCTCTCTGGCAGCCTAAACACGCATTTTTCTTTAAAAAGATTTGTCAAATATTCAGGTCAATATTTAGATGAAAATAAATAAATGTACTGTTTAATAAATAAATGGAGCATCTACTCAAATACCAGTATCCACTAAAAATAATTTTTAAAGTGATAAAATTATCTATATACTCCTAATAGTCTTAGAGATAGGTGTGACTTATGTTTAGAAGAAAAGATTAGAGTAAAATACAATAATCAAAGCCAACTAATGATCAAAGGAATGACTTAGAGTTAAAATGTCAACATAAAAACAAATTCAAATTTCCATAATATAGGTTTAACTTAATTAGCTACCATATTTCCATAATATTCACTCCCCTCTAACTCTTCAAATGTTGACAGTATAACGAATTCTAATTTCTACATTTTATTCCCCTCCTTTCTAACCTCTTTACACTATATTATAATTTAAAAACTTTCCCCTACTTTAATATCTCCCCAACTCTCATTCCATTAATCTCTTACATCCTTTTATCTAAATATATTTTAAATTTATTTTTATACCCCATTTTACTCCTAAATTAATATTTCATTCTTCATATAACCCCAAATTAATCTCATAAGGTTAATATTTGGGTTTAATTTTATAAAACTTCTTCCCTTTAAGTCAAATACTTTCCCTCTCCCCTGCCTTTCATCTGACTGAAACACTGAATTCTGTATTAGTTTTTTGGCAGGTTGATTTTTTAGCTTTTACAGTTAAATTCTACTTCCTGCGACTAACCGACCCCCCACCCCCACCCCATCTGTATAGACACAAACTAAGTCCACACCAGGGTTAAGACAGACAACTGATATCTTCGTCTGCCAAAATAGGCTATTCCCCATATTAGGTAATTTGGGATTTTGTTTATTAATTATATTGCTCTATATTAATAAATACATTGAGCTCTTTTTGTGGATCAGTTTTAATATTTTATATTACTAGGATCCACTTGGATTATATACCAATGGATTTGTTACCGTTACTATATGTAAAGGCAAGAAGAATTATCTTGTTAATATGCTTCATAGTAAGGAGAAAAAAATTAGCAAATGATTCAAGTTAATATTTCTTCTTTTAATAAAAATTAAGTTCTGCCATTTTCTAATCTGATATTAACATTTTTGCAATTTTTAAAAATTACCAGTGTCATGAAAACCATTAAGTAATTAAAAAAATGCATATGATGTTAGAAACACTGAAAATTTATTTTATAGTCATATACGTGCAAGTGGAGATGACAACAGAAGATATACAGTTTGTTTAACTGCAAGATTTTAAATTAGCAAAGAAAAAAAATGATTATTAGTATTCCCTGATCTTTATAATCAAATGTCATCTAACATAAGCTAGTTCTATATCTTGTATAACATCTATGTGAGTCATATGGATTAAGTATAATATATTTATCTACAGAAATTTCATTTTTTATAGAAAAACATATTGCAAAATATATGTTATAAACATCTATATAGCATAAAGGAATATTTCTTATAAAAAGAAAAAAAAATAGAGTATATAACAAATCATCCCTTTGGTATCTCTCTGCCAACTTCTCTATCCATGTTTTGTATTTTTACAAAAGTTGGCAAATATTCATTGTTGAGTGCTTAGTTATAAAGAAGAGAAAATAGTGATCTCAAAATGAGAGAAAAACATGTTTAAATGTATTTAAAAAAATTAAATTGTAAAATAAATAAATAAAATAAAAACATACTGAATAAACACAGTGTGTTTTTTAACATACTGTGTTTATTCAGTCAGGGTTACAAATGTTGAATTAATCCTTCTCCAATTCAGGTGATGTATCTTAAGCTACAGTCTGTCAGTTAACTTTCTATGACTGAAGAACTTGTAACAGCAAAGGAAAGCAGACGGGACAGACCTGTTAAGCTTTCAAACTTTTAAATTTGGTCACAAAATTCTTAATAATTTCCTGATTTTTCACAATTCTTCAGTCAATAACTATGTCTTGCAGAGTAAGAGTCATCAGAAAGTATGTTGGAATAGTCAGCTGTTTGAACTGAGGTGATTATATTGAGAACCTATAGGAAGGTAACTAAAGCCACTATTGATAAAAATGTCTCTTGGTGATTAACTGTAGATTTTATCCACACCAGTCATAGTGCCATATCTGAGTGTGAAAATTGATATTTCGATATGAGTTTTGATTTCATAGAATGAATTTAATGGTGGTTATGTACGTCTGTTAAATTTATATCAATTTCAAACTAATTACTAATAAAGCAACATAGAATGGGTATTAATAAAGGTATTGTTTCTTTAAATGTTTTGCTCAGATATGATCTGAAAGTGCAGTCTTACCAAGTAACATCAAAGTAGCAAGATTTGAAGGTTGTTAAATTGAAATGGTATAAAGAAAACAAAACCAGATGATTAAAAACTAAATACAAAGAAGAAAAACAATAATAGACTAAACAATATTAAAGATAGGCATGGCACATCAAAATAGTTTACTAGTTATCTATCAAAATAAGCAAATGCCGCAAATGATCCAGAAACAAATATAAAAATTGATGGGACCAAGCAGGAAAAGTGATCCACTAGGAATTAAGCAGACAACTAGGATCTGACTGTGCAAACCAATAGACTAGATATTATCAAGAATAGAAAAATTTAAATTGTATGGAACTTTAAAATTCAAATATAACACTCAATTCAAGCAAGAACAGATTAAAAGGGAAATTTAAACAGAGTGAGAAGATGGATAAATATTTGAATCTTGCCAAAGAACTTAAAAAAAAAAATATTGTATAATATTATGATGGAAGATTTTTTATCAACATGCAGTTTGAAAATTTTCAGGTCAGAGAGAACAAGAGACACTCACTGTGTTACTAGCCCTATTTTTTTTAATGGACTGTGATTGGATGGTTAAAAGGTGAACTGCCTCTCTTTAAAGGGCAGGGATAACTGGGACAAAACCTTAGCAGCAGTTGGAAATGAGACAGCTTAAAAACTGGAGGTTGTTTCTCTCTCCCTGCTGAAAAGGAAGGCAGTGTTTGCCCATAAGTGAAGGATGCATGGGTAACAAAGTTGCTGAGGGCAAGTTTCCCCTTCAGAGAAAGTTTTGAGAAGTCCTCTCGAAGAAGCCCCAGAAAAGAAAGTTTGAAAAGAAGCCCATAAGTGGAGTTTGGAGCTAAAGACGTTCGAGAAGAAGAAGGAGCAAACACGTGCATTTTCAAAAAGTGTTTTAGTGCAGGTTTAAGTAAATTTTCACCTTCTAGCAGCCGCAAAAGAAAGGCGTAATTTCCCGACTGATGGGAGGAAAATAAGTGAAGAAAGAAGGGAGTTTGGTCACCAAGAAGAGAACCTTGTCTACACAAGAGAGAAAAGAAAAAAAAGATAAAAACTTTTGAACCTTGAAAGGACTGAAAGTGTACAGAAGAGCTAAGGCTCTTCCCCCCCTTTTTTATTATCATTGATACAGCAGGTGGGCACTATTTTTCTTTTTTCTTTTGGTGCATTGTAATTTTGTTTTCTGCTATGTTTTTTTTTTTACATTGTGTTACTCAGAGAAAAGGTTATCTTATTCTCAGCAAAAAGGGACAAATTTTTGCAAGAACCTGTAGAGGACCGGGGGGTGAATATGAGGATGAAATCTCTGAGCTAAGATTTCCTGCTGGCCGGTCCCGCTACATAGGAAGGTTGGACTTTGATGGAGTCCAAAGAAGATAAATAAACAAACAAGACCGATATATATGTACAAAACAAATATATATTAATAACAAATAGATTAATATGCGAATTACAAATACATTGAAGACATGAATAAAATGTTTCAGTGTCTGTATGGAAAGTTGTGTGTGTGTTGAGTTTCCGTACGGATGTGTATTTTGTTTTTAGCGTGTTCCCAGAATATGGGAAATGCTGGTTGTGTGACAGTTCACATATTGGAAAGTCTAAGAGAAGGTTTTTTATACCTCGCCTCACACGCGAGGTTTCGGCCGCAGCCTAAGTCGAGATAGTTGCTCGCACGTGCGCGTAAGCAGAGAAAAGAGAAAGAGAGAAGGGTGAGCCAGTATTTATACACGTGGGAGAGAAACCCCTGCTGAAGGGTTAAGAAATGAGGAGGAGATAACCCGATAAACCCTTGTTTAGCTGGTTAGAAATAAATAAATATTTTTTCTTTGTAATTGAATCTGATTTGCATTTTTTTTCTTTTTCGTTATTAATTCGGGCAATAGTGAAAATACTGTTGCAACAGGGTTTTTTTTTTGTTTAAAGAATGATGAATTGGAAATCTGAAAAAGAGTTAGAAGCTATCTGCATGACACTATTACTATCATCAACTAAAATAATGAAAAGAATGCTAGACTGAGGATGCTTGGTGTCACTTAATATCCAGTAAGTGCCACCAGTTATGCATACTATATAGATACACTATTGGATTTTATAGTGAAAGTTAATGTATTCAAAATAAAATTGGTATTAACAAAGCACTGTTGGTAAAATTTACAGGATATAGTTATATTTATCATAGTAATTGTATGAGTTTCAACTTATGTTTATACTTTTTAAAAATATTGATAACTTTGGAAAAGCTTTTCAAGTAGCCCTTTATGAGACGGACCAGTTGGCTTCATGTGGATAGATAATGAAAGAAATCTTTGTAGAATTCATGAAGCATTTTGTGAAGCATCTGCATTACAAAAAAGAAAAACTAATTCTCATTCAACTTGACAACTGTGTATCTTACATTGTCAGAGTGGATGAAGCAAAATCAGCATCAGGGATGAAGTGGAAGCAACCAAACAATTGGGAGTACACGGTTACAATCCCTTTGTAAAATCTACATTAAAATTTTAGAAGAAAATGTGATTGCAATTAATGGTTTATTTTTACATTTGCTGAAGTATTTTTATGCATTACAAAAGTCATTTTAAATTTCCTGCTGTATAGCATTTTGAAGATTACTTATAATTACAAAAAAAACAAAACAATAAAAAACATCAAGAAACAATAAAGTGTATGACAAATGTCAACAACTTAAAAAGCAACTAACAATAAAAAACAAGATGAGTTTTTTTCCAAAGATTTGACAGTTGAGTTTTTTAGTGATACAAAAGTTAATATGCTCAATTTAAATGTGTCCTTGTGTCAGACTAAGTTTACAAATTATAATACAATACATGCTTCAAAAATAATTTGTCGCAATGGAAAGTAAGGAAACAATTTCATTTAAAAAATTTATTATTAAAGTAAAAACATTAGAAAAATAAAATAACAATGATGCCTAGTAAAAAATATGCATGACATAAAGGATTTTTTCAAATCCGCCTTTCATACATCCGACACTCTTTTTTTAAAAAAAAAAAACAACAAAAAAACAAAAACCTTTGATAAGAAACAAAACTCCAAAATTTAATAATTTTGTTTGGGGTGATGTTAAGCTACGTTAGGATTTACCTACACCCCACCACAATGATGGCAAGCTTGACACAACTAACGCAAGAAATTGACAAAGTTTCCACGCCTTTTCCCTTTCTTGTTTGAGGATGCCACAGTCATCAAAGATTAATTTTCCCTTTAAATACAATGGGAGAGGAGGTGCTATTTGATGGGAAGGGCACTTGTACTTAGTTTGAAGTTTGAACTTAATTAAAAAACTTTCAAGATCTATCACGCCTATTATGATCAGATTCAAAATATCGTGATGACTGAACAACAATTTCAAGAAAGCTTTGTTAACAAATTAAATTCAAAATAAGAACTGATTATTATTATGTTTGAAAACTGCAAAAGTAAAACATATTTCAATTTTTTTACTACTCTAATCCGCCACAAAATTAGCTGATTTGTCTGTGTGCGTGTTCGTTCTACGACAGGTTGGCGATCTTGTTCAAAAGCAGGAAATATCGCTTCACTTCCTGACAAAAAATAAACCAAGTACCCTAATTTTTTCCCCGGGCTTTAGCTGGATAGTTTTCAAAATAATATCAGCTCAAGCTCCAGGGGGCTATCGCTCCAGACAGTAATGACCTTCGAAAGGGGACTGGGGTCAATACTCAACGCCGGCCTGAGGCGTCCCCAAAAGGGGAAGTACCGAGAGGGCTTGATCAATTTTTCCACGGTATAAGCAGCTTTAAAATTGACCTTGTGTCACATTCGGTAGTGACGTGGGCGCATTGAAATATCCATATCCTAATTTCCTAAACTTGTTCGTTTGAGTCAATGATTAAAACTCTGGTCAATTGTGGGAAGAAATAATTTAGGAGATAAAACTAATGTCTAAATTAAAAACTTTTTTTTTTTTTTTTTTAACACGTAAGAAGCTCGTTAAAATAGAAAAAAATATTAGTACAATAATACCCAACAACTTATCAAAAAATCTGATAAGAAAATTAAAAGGTTGCTCATGTGCTTAATGCCAAATGTAATAGAAGGAAATTAATTAATCTTGAAAATTAAATAACTGAGAGAAGAAAAATAAAAAGAAAGGAGATAAAAAGCTACGTAAAAGAAAACAAAATAACAAACACCACGTTCAAGGAGAAAGCGCTGTTTTTTTTTTTAATTGAATATAATACAGAAAAAGAAATATATTCATGAACCAGCCGACACTTATAGCTTACCTTTTTGGTTATTATATCCGACTGTAGATTTTTGTCGACATCTGACAACAAAGACAATGTATTTTTGCATTTTTTACGCAAAACTGCTTTCGCTGTTTGGATTGTTGTTGAAGCCATTTTAATTTACGGGAAGCTACTCTGTAAAAGAAATGGAGTAATCTCCGCTTATGTGATTTCATTTGTCTATTCAGTGAGATATATTGCCGAAGAGAGCTGGTGAAAGATAGAAGTCTAGTTTGGGTGGTAGGAGATACAATTTTTAGTGTGTAACCATATTTTACAGTTTATCACTATGCTTTATCTATGTTTTTTAAATACTATGTTCATAGTGCTGATAAAAAATGACCGTACGGTAAATGATCACACTAACGTACCAGCAAGGATTGACTTACAACAAATTTTTAAAAGTCCAGTGTTTATCCTAAAAAGCTTTGTTTGAAAGTAAATTAGTAAATTTAAGCATTAATTAACATGATTTTGTAAAAAAATAATACTTTTTGTTTAAAATCATAGCGAAAATAACGGTTATTTACGCAATGTCGAGGTCATAGGTCATTAACAGTAGTCTTCTATTGTCACCTCCAACTTTTAAAAACTGTGCATAAGAATATATTTCGTTATTCTGTAGGCTTTTGACGTACAGTGTAACCCAGATATAAGAGAAACCCGGATATAAGAGAGATTTTCTCTGGCCCCAAATTAGAGCCTGTGTTGTAAACAAAATAGACCAAACCCGGATATAAGAGACTTAGTCTCCGGTCCTGACAACTCTCTTATATCCGGGTTACACTGTAGTAAGAAAGGTAGGAGTGAATGTGTCGTTTTGGTGATAGGACTATTGGTATGTTTGGGTCCGTGTTTGTGACTAGCTAAGTTTAGAATTAAGACAGAAGAAAACCGTCCTTTCCCCAATCCCCTTTTGGCCTTGTGCCACATTTTGTACATAAGTACGAATAAATTATTCTGTAGGCTTTTATGAAACTTAGTAGTATGAATAATTATATTTTGTGGGGAGTATAAAAGAGTAAAAACTAGTTTAAGTTAAATGATACTTTTGAGTTTAATTCCTGCCTTTTTTTATTTTACTATTTTCTTATCTGTTTGGTGTCAGATATTTCATTGCACCCAATGAAGACCTCTTTTTAAATTATTCTGAATTTAAAATTTTTAAACTAAAAAAAGTGCAAAAATATGGGAAAATTGATACTGTCAATCACTATCACAGAATAAGTGGATTATTTTCTTTTTTAACTTCTGTATAAAGAATAAACTTAACAGTTGTAAAACTTAAAAATAAAATAAAATTCATTTAAAAATATTCACTGAAAAATAGCATTAAGCTTTACATTTGATTTTTTGAACATGTCTTTATTTAATAAAATAAATATCTTGGCACGAATAACAACTGGATGAATTTCAAAATCATACTGAAAAATTACAAGTACATTTTTAAAAATAAATATTGAATGTAGTTTTTTTTTATCAAATGTAAAAAAAAATAATGCTTTAAATTATGCAAGCACCAACTCTCAAAGAAAGATGTTTTTTAATTTTATTGAATTACTTATGGTAAAGTTTTGGACAAATTTTCAATACGTTCACAGTTGATATTGCATATTTTTAAAATTTTTTACTGAAATGAGATCTTCAGGGATTCTTCTGTAAAAAAAAAAACCTTTATCAACACCTTCCCAAATTTAAAAGTACTCCCAATATATTGATATGGAGGAGAGGGAGAGGTGAAACTACCCCCCACCTCAATATTTTCACAAAACTTTCTAAAATATTGATCTTTTCTACATAAAATCCATTCATTAATGAATAGGTACTGAAAATTTCATTTAAATTGGCTTTTTCTTTCATTATCAAAAATGTGCATTTTTTGGTAATACTTAAGTCACACTCTAACCCAAACATAACACTTTTTAAAGAGCATGATTATGTACAAAAAAAACAACAAAAAATGCTAGAAACGAAATAAGGGTTAATTGTATTGTTAAATTAAATGATTTTTTCCAATTTGTCCGCTTTACATTTTAACACCCGTGCGCTAAATTCACTGATGAATGGGCCTATTTACTTCCTTTCCTTGCAGAAATTAGTACCCGCTAAAAATTAATGCACAAACTTGTTAAAGTAGATGGGTTGATTCTATTTTTTCATTAGTTTTTTCATTTGTCCCCTTCTTCTACAGAGAAAGAAACCCCCTCCCCTAACCTTAACACCTAACCCTAAAGAAGAAGGGAACAAATTAAAAAATAAAAAACATTAAATTAAATAATTGCTTCAATTGCCCTAATCTTTTTGGGGTTAGAGAGAACGATTAATTTTTCTTTTCATTCTTCATAAAAAAAATTACTTTGTTATTCTTTTATTTGTCGATGTTTACATATATTTGAATGAAAGTTAACTTTCTTCTTAAATTAAGTACAAAAAAAAGTTAAAAAAACTCGCTTAATGGAAGCACGTACTAATTTCTGCAAGGAAAGGAAGTAAATAAGCCCATTCAGCAGTGAATTTAGCACTCGGGTGTTAAAATGAAAATTTACCAAAATAAGCTTTATTGCATTATTTAATTTGTTATTGCTATTCTACATGGAAAAATGGTTCTATTGTATTATTTAATTTGTTTTTGTTATAAATAAAACTACACTTAACAAAAAAAAAAAGAAAGAAAATTACATTTCTTTACGGTAGTGATTTTCTGCAACGAAAGTCTGTAAAAGAAGTAAATAGGCCAAAATTTTGCTTACGCCAGCGGAAGTACTCAGCATTGAATTACTGAACATTATGGCAGTAATGGGGGACGAATGACCAACAAGAAGTCTGATTTTTTCTTGTCGATAACTCCAAAACGGTAGGTTACTTCAATTGTTAATTCGAGTTCAGCATGTACATTTACACGGAAATATGACGATTTGGGAAAATTTTAAGAGATATTTAGCGCGGGCGTTAAAAAGCAAATTTACCCAATTTTGAAGAAAAGAGGATATCAAGTTGACAATTTATTAAAATTTTAATTTTCCTCCTCATCATCATCATCATCATCATCACCACTTTCTAATATCTAAATTGTCATTAAACAAATTATCATTCACAATATTATCTTCGTCCTGTTCAAAATTATCTTCGGTCTCTTCATTCTCTTGCGGCTTGCCAAATGTCATCTTCAGAGCCATCCATGGCTGTCATGAGATAACACTTCTTGAAACCTGTCTTTATAACATCCTCACTGACAGAATCCCAAGATTTCTGAATCCATTTTTAAGTTACAACTTTGTTTTTTTTCCTGTTGCCACCATCAGTAAAACATTATTTTAGCTGCTTAGTTTCGATTTTTTTCTTAATGTCAAGGTTGACAAAATAATTTGTAATTATTTTTTTTTAACAAAATTTATAAATGAGTATTATACATAGGGATAGATATATTTCTTAATTTTTAGATCATTCGTTAGGGTGCGTATTATTTATCGGTGCGTATTATTTTTGAGAAATTATGGTAGTCTAAACACTAAGCAAATGAGACTACCAACAGTATGTTAGTTACTCCCCTTGACTACTATTACAAATAAGATTCTTGTCAGTATATTATCTTCCATTAGCTTATTTCATTCTACAAGGGTTAATGACCTACTTTTTTCCTACACACATGATCAGACATGTCTGACTTCATAGTCTCTCCACAGACTAAAAGTAAGGCTGGGAGAACATTGAAAAGTGGTAACTTTATATTCTCTGCTATAACTGCATGGAATGCTATAGACACAATTCTTGGTCATATTTTCAACTGATGGAGAATTGTCAGGTATCTCTGAAATATAGGACTACTTTTGAATACTGTCCTAATGTTGTATGAACTGCATATCTTCTGAATCTTTTCCAACACAAACTGAATATCTCAGTCCATTTTGCTGAAATTGCTTCATATGGATAGAAATGGCATGCTTTGTTGATGACCTCTTGTGATTTCAAATTACTTTTAAGTTTGTCAACCTTAGCTTTCCTAACATTTGAAGTTTTATTCATGTAAAAAATAAAAATATGAAAATAAGATATAAATTCACTGGCCAGAATCTTCAAACATGCAAACACACTTTGGCATAGTAATGTAAATGTAACATCTATTTTGGTTCCAATAAATAAATTCTTTGATGATTTTTTTTTTGATTTTTTATTATTTTATAAAAATCTGCATACCATGTTTCCATTTTACATAAGGAGCTGACTTCAAAAGAGTATAAATAAAAATTATACTAAAATGGTTTACAGGAGAAAACATAAATCATATATTCTTTAATCTTCGGTTCATTATTTAGAATTAAATAAATATTTTAAGTATTTTTAAAGAATATTAATTTATCAAGTCCTAATTTTTCTTAAAATTTTAAATTAATACATAGAAAATAAAATGTGAAGTATTGGTGAACATTATTTCAAATATGCAAACTTTTTCTCTTGAAATTATTGGCTGAAGAATCAATCCATCTCGGCATAAGGCTATTCATAATCATAATGATCATAAAATTATTCTATCACATTTCTATTAGTTCAAGCTATTTTAATTCACAATTGTTACATTTAATTCATTTTTGGTTATACATGTTGATAATTCTTGGCTGTAACACACTTATACTTAATGCTCTATGAAACTTTCAATTTTGTGGTTAATTTCCAAATAGATTCATACATTTATGAAGGTCAATGTTGTTATAAAACTCATTTCCCCTCTTAAGTACAGATACAAGAGTGTGATGAAAAGTTCTGACTGGCCCACAACACAAAATCTGACCAAGCATAAGAATTTTTCAAGAATTTCTTCCCTGGCCTAAGAACTGTTCTGCACACCCTAATATACACTGCTTTGACTTACATCTTGTCTTCCTATTTTACAAATAATGATTTTTTTTTTCCTTGGGATGGGAGAAGAGAGTATGTCTCTTCTCTTATCCTTAAAAATTTGATCTTCTTCCATGGAAATTTGATTACCTTCTTCTTTGAATTTTGAATAACTTCTGAAGATTATCTGCTGGCCCTTCTCTTTATATAAGAAATGAAGGGGCTCCTGACAGACCACAACATCAAATTTACATGGGTGTAAACCTACACTTTTGATTGGATACTAAATAGTAATATATTTTTTTAATTTTAAAACCAAATTTCAAACAATCCACCTTAACCAAAGTAATTTTGGTGGTTAACAGCCAATTCTAAAAACAGAAAGTTTTACTAACAAATATATCAATTTTTTCATCAACTGTCTGGTTTTCTTTAAAGTACACTTTACTAAAAAGTATGTGTATAAGACAAACCTAGATGATTATAATATTTACACTTTTTAATTATTTTGTATTATTAACTAATAAATTTTTTTTTATAATAAATGTGTATTTTTATTTAACTTACATATGAAATTAATGAATATGTATGTGTTTATGTGATTTTGTATAAAAGCTTGTAAGTACACAAAAGCAAGAAGAAAGATGGGGATTTTATAAACTATGAGATTCAAACATTAGTGGATACTTTGTGTTTGAAATAGTTGCCCTATTTTTAACAACGTTTGGTGAAGTAAATGTCAGATTAAAAATAAATTCATTCTTTAGAAATTCATGTAAAGAATTATTAAGACCAAAAAAGCAATCAAAGACCACTTGTGGGATTCACGCTACCCCCACCTTCATTGTGACGCACGCGCGACATTTTCACCCCTTCCTCTCACGTTCGGTCAGTCATAGTAGTAAACCGTCGTCTTAGCCTAAGATGAGGAAGAATTTATTTTTCGCGCGCTTTTGCGCTGACGTCACGGCAAATTTGGCGTTTCAAAATTAGTCGCCCCGTGGTCGGCTCACTTTCCTCTCGCCGGTGAACCCATAGATACTGGCAGAGAATTTTATTCAGCAAAAAAACCTTGCCTAGACCTCATGGCTCGTCTCGGTATCTTAATACATACGACACAGTCGTCACCTTCATGACAGATTTCTTGTCCCGAGGCTAACATCTTTATAGAGCCAGCTCAACTTCCAGGAACCTTCAAAAAAACTTCCAACCTGATGAACGAGCATTTTTCACATTCTTCGAACTCATACTCTCAGAACCTGTTACTTTAAAAAGAACTACATACACTCACAATCATAAACTCTCGCAGTGAGTATTTTTCCTTGCCGTATGTTACAATGCATTACAACTGACTTTCTGAACCTCTCTTCTCGAAGAACTCCTTCCCGCCATAGTCATCTTAGATTTGAATTTTGGCGCGGGATCTATTCTCATTCAACTACATTTCCAGTACATTTACTGAAGGTCTTCACTGAAGACACTACTTGTTAAACTCTAATAAAAAAATTCTATATTTGTTCTCTTGACCAGGCTTGTCTTCGTCATTCCTCCTGCTTATTTATTCTTACTTTGATTGTGGATTCGGTAGTGGTGTGTGTGGTGTCTGGCACAAGGTCATTCCGTAAACCAGCGCTGCAACCCTATCGTGGTCCGCAACACACTAAATAGTTACTGATAAAGTTACTGTTCTTGGTTCCTTTCTTTGTCTGCAATTACTCGTCTTGTAGTTTGTTACCATTCTTTGTAGAATAGTAGTGCGATTAATTTAGGCAGACTGGTAAATTTACATTTTAAGCCCTGCGCTAAATATTTATTTCCCAAATGGTCATATTTCCGTGTGAATGAACATGCTGGACTCGAATTAACAATTAAATTATAAAACCTGCCGTGTTTTGAAGTTATTGACAAGAAAAAATCGGACTATGTCTGGGTAATTCGCTTGCCATTACAGGCATTATTATTAAATTAGTACGGAGCATTTCCTTCGTGCAAGCGTAAATTTTGGCATATTTACTTCTTTTACAGAATTTCGTTGCAGAAATCTCTACGCAGTACGGTAAAGCAATGTATTTTGTTTTTGATAAGTGTAGTTTTATTTATAACATAAAACTTTAAACAAAAACAAATTAAATAATACAATAGAACCTTTAAAACTTTTATTTACAAACAAAAATAAAACGAATGCGCAAACTTTGCATGAAGTTTGAAAAGAGCATGATTATTTAGAAAATAAAACAAAATACGCTTTCCTAGCATTTTTTTATTTTGTAAATAATCATGCTCTTTACAAAGTTCGCGCATTAATTATTATTTCGTTTCTAGCATTATTTTTATTTTGTAGATAATCATGCTCTTTACAAAGTTCGCGCGCGCGAAAAGAGCATTCCATTATTCGTTTTAGGTTCTATATTGTAGTATTAGTAAATTTGCTTTTGGTTAAAGTTTTATGCTATAAATAAAACTACACTTAACAAAAAAAAAAAAAAAATACATTGCTTTACGGTAGGTTTTCCGTAGTCATTCCTGCGACGAAATTCTGTAAAAGAAGTAAATAGGCCAAACGCTTGCGCGAAGGAAATGCTCCGTGCTGAATTAATAAAAAGTGCCCGGAATGTTGGACGAATTACCCAGACATAGTCCGATTTTTTCTTGTCGCTAACTCCAAAACGGTAAGTTTTATAATAATTTCATTGTTAATTCGTTTTCAGTATGTTTATTTACACGGAAATATGACGATTTGGGAAAAATTTAATAGATATTTAGCGCGGGGCTTATAAAACAAATTTACCGGCAGACTTTGGATCAAACTTTATTCAAAATTCGTTTTGGCAAGAAAATCGTAAGCATTTTTAACTTACATGTGATGTGGTTGAATCATATTTTTTTCACACTAGAATTAATAAAAGAAGTAAAGAGTAAAAAAAGAAATTTACTACAGATGAAGAAGAGAACAAAGATAAAGAGTAAAAAAATAACTCGAAAGACAGATGAAAAATAGTCAATTTTTGTTTTTATAATTAAAAAATGATTACTTTGGGATTATTTTTAATAAGAAATAGGACTATTTTTGAAATATTTGAAGGGATTTTAGCGCTCGGGTGTTAAAATGAACATTTACCAAAATAATATCTTTAGCTAGAGATAATAAAAAAAATAATTATGATGTGTCCGTTGGGGTTAGTTAGCAGAGTCGGTCCGGATCATTGGTTCAACAGTAACACAGACACTCCTTGAAGCGCGCCTGATTCCGAAGTACATTCATTCGTATTATTATATATTATTCTTATTTAAATATTTGTTGAGCTAATCTAAAACAAAAGAATTCTTTTAGAGATGATTAGTTCAATGGACAAAAATAATAATAAAAAAAACAAACCATAAAAACTATTTTAGAGAAAAATGTTTGTTTTAAGATTAGTTTTTGTTTTTAAGAACGAAAAAAGTTTGTTTTAAGAACTGAAAACAGTAAATCCATTATTTTATTGTTGCTTGTTCTTCTGCCAGTCAGTTATTTCTCCCAAAACAAGGCCTTTCCATTCATTTTTGTTGAGCTTTATATCTGAAAAAATATTTTGGAATGGGGTCGCTGATTCTACATCCGATTCTTGGTAGTAACTCCGAAGATATGGGTGTTTTAATGCCTCCTTTACAGTTATCCTTACATCTATATCTAGTTGAAGCATTCGATCCAACAGATCGATAACCTCAGTGTCGTTAGTGCTGAAAAAATCTCGGAAATCTTGCTTTTCATACTTATCAAAACGGTTGACAATATCGATAGCAGATTTGCAGGTAAACTTGGCGAAAGTATTTTCATCGGGAGTACCGACCAAAATGAGAATTTGTCTTACTTGATCAGTGAAATCCTCACCTTTAATAAGTGCACGACCAGTATACATTTCCCCCATAATACAGGCAACGGACCACACATCAGCAGTTTGATTGTATGATGTCCAATTAAGGATCACCTCAGGAGCACGATACCAGCGCGTCTGAACGTAACCTGTCATTTTCTGATTGACAGAACGGGCTAATCCAAAATCCAATATCTTAATGCAATCATCATGAGTGACTGCAATGTTACTGGGTTTCAAATCTCTGTGGATCACTCCAGCCGAATGGATATAATGGACTCCACATAATAATTGATACACCATATATTTTATCCGCGATATACTGAGGGGTCCAGATTTTAGTACTGTTTTCAAATCGGTAGAATAAAATGTTGATACAAGGTAGAGATGATCAAAATCATCTTTAGTAACAGATGGCGAAAACATGTCGAGGTGATCAATGATGTTTTTATGTTTCATGTGTTTTAGTAGTAAAATTTCTCGGTAGGTCCTTTTTGCATCTTCTACAGTGATAAAAGGTCGCGTTAATTTCTTGATGGCTACTTTTTTGTTGTTGTTCTCCTGGATTGCTGAACAAACATGGCTGTATGACCCACTACCGACGTAGTCAAGTGAACTGTATGATTTGGGATGAATGAATTTGATATTGAATTCAACAAGTGACTCCGTGAAATCGAAAGGAATGTTTTCATGGTCACTTACAGAAAAAGCCATTATGTATTTTTTTTATAAACTTTAAATAAACACGTAGAAAGTCACTTCAGTTTTTGAGTACGTGTAATTAACTTTTCCCAAGTTTCCGTTGATCACAATTATATATTTTTAAAGTTTTTTTAAGCTTGAAATTTTAAAGAAAAATACTTTGTTTTCAAAAGTAAAGTTGTTAGTTTTGGTACAAAATTAAAATAAAATTATTAATCTGTGGAGTGTAAAGTTTTTAAAATTAATTTATCACATTCACACGAATGTCTTTTCGATTGTCGTAATGTTTCGAAAAGAAACAGGATACAAACAACTTTTACTTAACTTATTGGAAATCTTCTGAAACTACCCCAACCAAAAAGTATTGATGATGGGATGCAATTATTGCGTGTCTAATGACGATGATGAGAAAAAGGTACACACGCTAATGATGGTAGACAACGTAGTCAACACTCAGCTCAATAATTAATCTTTTGATAACAACTATCCGTTGCTCGTCAGAAACACACCTTAAATTACTCACATAGCAATCCAATAATGACACGTCAATAAATAATGGTTGATTTGTTAGTTAAAGTTTGACACTTTTTATCGTCTCATTATTAGTTCAAATTATTACATTTTTTTTAATCTTTGAATGACTTCATCGTATTTATTTTAAAATAATGACTAAATTATCACTTCTAAAAAATCTTAGCACTGTAAAGTAAACTTTTCCCAGTGATTTTTTTTAAATTACGGGAAAATATCAAATAAAAAAAATGCACGTACATAATAAATAATTAATTCCTATTTGTGTTAAAACACGTGATTAATTTTTTCTATAACTAAGACAAGAAAGAATAGTTCTTTCTTTGCCCTCAACGTGTACTAAGCCCAAGGAGGAGAGTGTTTTGTTTATTTTTTTTGTTGTTTTTTTTTTTAGTAAATAAACTAAAAAGTTAAGAACGACTTCCATCAACATTTAAAACATTTAGATTTGTTGACTCTCTAAACAGTAACATTTATAATTTTATGATAATTTTTCTTAAAAAGGAATGCACGAAAAATAAAAATAAATAAATAGCGTCAGTAAAGTTTTTTTAGATTGTAAAAAAAAATATACACTCCGGTAGAGACGAATAAAATGTTTAGTTATTTGTTTGTAATTGTAAGTGTTACATTGTGCACTATACGATGACTGCTGAAATGGCCTCGATCCAAATCACTTCTCAAAATCTGGCTAAATGACTAAAAACAAGATCTTTTAGAGGAGGTTCTTGGGCGGGTCAAGTTTTGTTTTCAACACTCAGACTGTCACCTTTTGAAATTGTCTCCCTTGTAGAACTCTTCTCTAAAAAAAATAAAGTGGCCAGTTCAAACATGGTTGGCTAGCACCATTCGTCTGTCCTTGTGTTCTGTTTACACTACACACACAGTGACAATTTTAAAACTGTTTGTTTCTAAATAAATTTTTGCACACACCTGATACACTACTTTTTATTCTGTTTGTGTCCACTTTCACGATATTTCAAAAAGGTGAGCTGAAAAACATTTGAAAGTAATTCTTTATTTTGATCATAGTTTAAGTTATTTTTAGTTTCGCCACAAGGATAATCATCATACTCATAAAAACAAACTCAATAGAGTTGATCTGCGAGACTGGCTCGCTATTTACACTGTGACAAAATGACTATTTTCTTTTTGTTACGTTCTGTTTTTTAGTCTTAGCTTTTTGAGAAATGAAAATTAGAAAATAAAATATAAGAAAGATAAAACAGTAGTCTACATTCAATTTTTATTTTTGTCTTCTCTAAAGATTAAATCTGCTAAGCAGAAGTACTAGATTTACCGGTGACATGGGAAATAAAATTCCTTTCGTTTACTTTTCCGGATTACAACAAAGTTTTGAATTTATCTTCCATGGCTGAATATAACAGCTTTATGATCCTCCTACAATGGGAGCAAGGTAATTATGGGAAAATGGTTTGATCAAGTTCTCATTTACTATTTCTCGTCTGTGTCAACCATTATATCAGTTTATGAAGTAATAAAAATAAAATGTATGTATCACTTCCCAGGCAGCAACACATTTATTTTATTCCATTCAGTGGATCAAACCTTTCTCAGACTTTCCATTTAAAACAATACATGCTAAAAGAGTAAAAAATAGAATTTGGTTAGTTTGCAACAAAAAAAAAAAACATAAAAAAACACTATATGTTGCTTACAAGTAATTCTCTTTGTAGAAGTAATGATAGAAAATAAAGAGTTAGGACTCTTAAAAGTTTTGGTATCATGTCCAGTCAGTTTTGAAAGAGAGCACAGTTGCAACAAAGGAAGAAGTGCACAAAGTTTCTACACCTTTCCTACTTTTGAAGTATTTTCTTTTCTTAGAAAAAGGTACAAAAATCAAGTAAGAATACTGCTAAAGTTTTATAAATTTACTGTTATGCTTTAGCGTTCCACTTCAATTTTAAATTTCTTCTCAACAAATCATTGGTTAAAAAATGATGCAATGCAATTACTATATATCTTCTTAAAAAAGTGAAAAATTTTATGCATTAAGTGCATCAAACAGACCTTGCTATTTTCCTGATTGCTGATTGGCTAAATAATAAATATGAAAAACACCTGAGCAATCATGTCGGAATTTTATTGACTTTAGGTCCGTACCTAAAGAATAAAACCTACTACCGGTATATTAACCGGGGTCCGACGTAAAAAAAATGTAACTTCGAAATACAACTACGCACACAACTGCAGGTCTACATATATTTTTATTAGAGGGGTAAAAAAAGTAACCTTTTCTTGCAAGATATTCCCCTTGTTAGGGAGTTGGAAATTCCCTGTAGTAACAATAAAAAAATGACACTACAAACAAAGGTAGAGTACAAAAAACAAGTAAAAATAAAAAAAGATTACCCACTTTTTCCTTTGCCAAAAATGGCCACTCAAACACGTGGTCAATGTAATTTAGGGTCTCCCTCGTGGGAGTAAAAACAAAGTTCTGTTAAAATGGCCTCGTTAACTCGCGGCCTATATAAATCTAGTATTCCCTCGTGGGAGTACAAAACAGTTCTAGGAGTCGAAGAAGGACTGGGAGCTTCTTTGAAAATTTCTTCCTCAGGACTTCAATCACGACTGGGTCTTCCCGGAAATTTCTTCTTTCAACCGCCTCTCGCCGACTCGTCAGAGATCTTCTTTCTAAGGAACAATTCCTAAAGTTCTTCTTTGGATATAGAACCTCACTAAGGAAATAAAACAGACTCGCTTATTCCTCGGTTCTAAAATTACTGCTCCCTCGGCAAAGAGGCTCTATCTGTCAGAAACTCGCCACTTCACCGGACCCCGTAACTTTTTTAAGCAGTCACACTGCCTAAAATCAAGGTCTGACACCCAACAGGTGGTATCAAAAAGAGAGGCTCGAAGTCGTTTAGATCGGCGTTTATATACACCTTCCTCCCCAGCCACTTGCTGCTGCTGCTGCTATCAGTGACAGGCCCGGAAAACCCCAAAGGGCGATAATCTCCCAGTCCTTCTTCATTATAAATTTTCACACTCTCCCGAACAAAAGAAAAAAAAGGTTGGGCTGAGACCCAAGGACTACACCCTCAAAGCGTCAATAGTACAATTTTTAAAATACCAATGGCAAAGGAAAATACATGCCCACATTAAGGCGTGGTAATTCAAAAAAATTATAATGTAAAAAATCATGCCGCTGTGTTAGCGGGAAAAAAAGCAATATACAAAATGGAAAAGGGTCGCTTACAAAGCGGTAAAAAAATTGGCGTTTACAAAATGGCAAAAGACCGCCTACAAAGCAGTAAAATTTACAAAGAAAAAAGGTATGCAGTGAAATACATCAGATGTTGAGACAACACAACTACCAAATACAAAAATAAAATTCTCGCCTCCATGGTGAGACCAATACCGTAAGCTTGAACAATCCCAAGTAAAGGATTACAATTCCATTAATCTGTAAGGTCCCACACAAAGTAACTAGTACCACAGAAAATTTATCCAGGGATGAGAACCGTTCCAATTCAACAACAGTAGTGCTAGTTGAACCTACCGGAGAAATAATTACTGCGTTGTTCAATACTAGCCTACGACTGTCCGCACTGAGGCAGCCGAGTTCACTGGCGGGCCATTGAATGGCCTCGCCTTCCAACCATGAAGCCAAAATAGGAGTTGTGTCTCAAACTTATCAATAGACACTCCTCTAGTGATTAAATCGGCAGGATTATCATCAGTATTCACATACTTAAAACTAACATGAACACCACCATTTCTCAACTTAGCAATCCCCGCATGGATGTCCTTCAGCCAATTCCCAACAAATACATTATTCGTCTTGATGTCATTCGTCAATAACCAAGACAGAGCTACCTGCGCGTCCACCGCAACAACTATGTCACTAATGCTACTACCTGGAAGAGCCCTCAACATATTAGGTACACACTTAAATGCAAGGAATACGGACAATAGCTCCAGGGTAGGAAGTGTTCTCTTGACAAGAGGCGCCACCTTAGCCTTAGCGAAAATTAATTTTGCACACCCCTTCTGCCATACATATGCTGCAAATCCGAACGCCAGTTGGGAAGCATCGCAGAAAATAATCAGTTTAGCAGGAACTGATTCATCCAGTACAAATCTGGGAAACCTTACACGATGCAATGATGTAAGGTCTAAAAAGAATTTGTTCCAATCCCCCTGAATATCAGGTGGGATTTTCTCATCCCAAGGCAATTCCCACTTCCATAGATCACTGAGGAGTATCCTCCCCTTGATCGTCACAGGCAGACATAGGGACAGGGGGTCAAATAAGCTGGAATTTTGAGACAAGATACCTCTCTTAGTAGTGGCTGGCACCCTAGAAGACATTTGCGAAAGCTGAATTATATCCGACTGAGGGTCATAGAGGTAGCCCAAAACTTTATCATGGGTTGAAGCATGATCAACAAAATTCCCATCTTCAATCATATGCGTCCTGACAACTTCACTATTAGAATTACAGGACCTTAGGGTGAAATTACCCTCCTGCATAATTTCCACAGCTTCCCTGTACAAGGACACCACAGTTTCAGCAGAGTTATGTGTCTTAACCAAATTATCCCCATAAAAGTGAGTTAACAGCATATCCGTACAAGGATTTACACAATATTTCTGGACATGATATTTGATTATAAAATTAAGAATAAAGGGGCTGGCTACGAATCCAAAAATAAGAGTCCGATAGCGAAAACATACTAACTTCTCCTTTATCTTAACGAAGAAGCAAAAGCAATTCCTGTCTCGCTCCTTGTTTAAACCGATCATCAGAAAGGCCTTCCTGACATCTGCCAGCAGGACATAACGATTGCATCTAAATTGCAACAAAAGTTCCCACATATCCGTAAAGAGATTTATACCGGGATACACACAATCATTAAGAGACGGCTTGCCTCTAGTTCTCAAAGAACAATTAAATACCGGCCTAATCTTGGTTGTACTAATAGGATCCTTCTTTATCACAGGCCTATGAGGAACCCATATATATTTCTTAAAATCATCAGGAGAGACATTTATCCTCTCGATAATGCCTTCAGATTCCTGATCGAAAAATACTTTACAATAGTCATCATAAAGCTTTTGTTTCTCCAGTTTAGTCACAACACGATCTAAAACACTCAAGGCCACTTGGTGGTTAGAAGGGACTTCCAATAACTTATTCTCATTCCAAGGAAGATCCACAAAATAACACCCATCTCTAAAAGTTATAGAGCTGCGGAAAGCATCAATCTTTACACGATCATAATCGCTGACCGAGTCTTCCAAAATTCCTACAGTCTCCAAGCTGAAAATCTTTTCAACAGTCCTCTCTACAGAGGACTCTGCGAAGCATTCCAAGGGGTCCAGATACTTGGACTGGGGCTCCAGCACAAAATATATGTGGGTAACAGGGCAATCTGAATACTGGGAGATGACCTGACTGTAATTTACACCGCAAATCTGAGTATCAAGTTGGGATCTTTGTAAGGGCAGGAAATTGTCTATGCTACCAAATGGAACAAATCCCTGGGGCAATTCAAAAGCCATACCATTCATAAAACGTGACAGCTTCATGGGAGCGAGGTAATTTAACACATCGACGCCCAAAAGACCGCTCACAGAGATAGAGTCTTCATGGACACCCGAAAAATCAGCTGCCAGCTTATAACCACTGGCACGCATGTTAAGGACTGCATTACTGAGCTCCTTTATTTTAAAAGTGAGGTCCATATCGCTATCCACTAGGAAAGGAATGGAACAGTCAGCATTAGACAATTTAAATGATAATACTATCTCCCTCAGACGCTTCCGAGCAGACCCCAAGAAAGTTTTCATCACAAATTCTCGGGTAGGCAAGGTATTAGCTCCACAAGTCAAGACGTGCAGAAGAGATTCCTTTAAATAGGAGCGCTCACTACCGGAATCTATGAGGGCATTGAACCTGCATTCGACTCCTCCATATTTGACTACTACCTCCATAATGGGCAACAAATTGCTACCACCAATATCGTGATAACAAGCATTAGTTTCCAATGAAGGTTTAACCCTACCAGGACATAAAGCACCCACATGAGATCGACTTTTACAATCCCAGCAAGGGTTGAGCAACCCCTTACTACCAGCACAGTTGGCTTCAGAATGATATGGGTCTGTACACAGCGCACACAGCCCAAGGTCCTTACATCTATCTAATCTCTCCTTAAAGGAAGCGTATTTCTTACACCTATATGCAGAATGTGTGTCAACACGACAGAAACTACATCTAAACTTATTTCTTCTAGTTATAACACTAAAATTCTCTAAAGTAGCCGGTTTTTTACTAGATACTGGAGACTTAGATTTTCTATGGCTAAAACTATCCCCTTTATAGTTATGGCTCTCTGTACTACTAACTTTGGTATTAGTCAATTCCATAACTCAAAGCACATTAGAGTAGGAGTCAAATAATTCACCGAACGAAGGATAAGTGTTACCTATAACTCCAAAAATTTCCTTTTTAAAATATGTTGGCAACTTGTGTACCACCACATGGCTAAAGTAGCGGTTGCCCGGAGTGCCATCTTCCAAGAAGTCTAACGAAAATGAATTCTTAAGCTCATAAAACAAAGACTTCATCTCAGCAAAAAAATCCCTAATGGAAGAATAATGATGGTCCCGTGCAGGCTTAGCAGCGTCTATAGTCAAGAATATCTGCTCAACCATGTATCCCTCATCCAGATATTCACTGCTGAGAATCTCCAAGGCTATGTCAAAACTTTCTGCCGAAATAGAGAGGTGGCTAACAATCTTCAGGGCGTGACCCCTGAGATGGTTCTTTAAAATAAGCAACTTAAGTGCTTTATCATGCATGCCCAGCACACAATTCTCAAATTGCACTAAAAAATTTTTATAGGCTAACTTATCCCCCACCAAACTGTTAGGGTCAAACACCGGACACTTTAATTTAGGAGCCATGTCGTACTGAAGAAAAGGCCTCCTATCCTGAGACGGTAACTCATTACTACTACTATACTTATCCTCACATACTGAGAGGTCCTTGAGAATGCGAAGATTAAACAAAGACTCTTCATCACTCTCATTATCTAAAACCTCTGCAGCGACTTCATTCTCAATAAATGAGTCCAAGATTTGCTCATTTAAATGAGTTACAGTAGCAAGCCATTCCTTAATTAGTTCCTTCTGGGCAAGGAAGGTACTTTTTACCAACCCTTCCCCTGCCGTTATTAAATTCACGGCAGTGGTTATCTTTCTCTTATAAATGTCTCTCTTTTTGATAAGAGTAGTCACTGTTGGCGAGACAGACATTTTGGGAAGAAATCTCTCACTAAACTACTTAATTATTTTTTTCTCACGAAGTACCTCAACTGAAAAAAAATGCAAAAACAAGCTCAATACAAAAATGGGATGATTTCTGTAAATACACAACACAAATAAAAATTTATAACAGGCAGCCCCTAAAGGGGACCTTGCTGCCTTTAGGTAAATCAATTCTCTCAACAAAAGGTGCAATTCACATACATAAACGCATACGCCGAAAAGAATAAGCACAATAAAATTTCGCAAAAATTAGCGATAAAATACACAACAGCAAAAAAGGAGCAAAAAATATCAAGTAATGCTCCTCAAAAAGTGGTTACACAGGTCAACGTTAAACGGGGAAAAAATGCTTGCAAGGTAAAGCTAATATAGAATGTTTGTTCGAACCCAAAATATAAGTAGACCTACAGCACTCACAAATTATGAAATGTACCCAGTAAATTTATAAATTAATTTACAAGGTTAAATCTCCGTAATTTATACAGCAATTATTTCTTTTCTTTTTTTAAAAAATATCTGCAAAGTATAGTTTCTCCACCGAGGTCAATTCCGTAGAATGGTAGAAAAAAAGAAGCAAGCGATTAAATTTTGATAATTCACTTGTTAGGGTAACAAATAACCACCACAGAAAAGCCCTAAGAGAAAATACCCCTATACTAGAGAAAAATTTGGTACGTAGTATATCTCAATTATTCGTCCAAGAATAACAACAATAATTCTTGAATAAAAGTTGCAAAATGATGTTTAATTTTTCTTAATACACCAAATAAGGAAACCTATCTTGCAAAGTGTCGGAATTTTATTGACTTTAGGTCCGTACCTAAAGAATAAAACCTACTACCGGTATATTAACCGGGGTCCGACGTAAAAAAAATGTAACTTCGAAATACAACTACGCACACAACTGCAGGTCTACATATATTTTTATTAGAGGGGTAAAAAAGTAACCTTTTCTTGCAAGATATTCCACTTGCTAGGGAGTTGGAAATTCCCTGTAGTAACAATAAAAAAATGACACTACAAACAAAGGTAGAGTACAAAAAACAAGTAAAAATAAAAAAAGATTACCCACTTTTTCCTTTGCCAAAAATGGCCACTCAAACACGTGGTCAATGTAATTTAGGGTCTCCCTCGTGGGAGTAAAAACAAAGTTCTGTTAAAATGGCCTCGTTAACTCGCGGCCTATATAAATCTAGTATTCCCTCGTGGGAGTACAAAACAGTTCTAGGAGTCGAAGAAGGACTGGGAGCTTCTTTGAAAATTTCTTCCTCAGGACTTCAATCACGACTGGGTCTTCCCGGAAATTTCTTCTTTCAACCGCCTCTCGCCGACTCGTCAGAGATCTTCTTTCTAAGGAACAATTCCTAAAGTTCTTCTTTGGATATAGAACCTCACTAAGGAAATAAAACAGACTCGCTTATTCCTCGGTTCTAAAATTACTGCTCCCTCGGCAAAGAGGCTCTATCTGTCAGAAACTCGCCACTTCACCGGACCCCGTAACTTTTTTAAGCAGTCACACTGCCTAAAATCAAGGTCTGACACCCAACAGGTGGTATCAAAAAGAGAGGCTCGAAGTCGTTTAGATCGGCGTTTATATACACCTTCCTCCCCAGCCACTTGCTGCTGCTGCTGCTATCAGTGACAGGCCCGGAAAACCCCAAAGGGCGATAATCTCCCAGTCCTTCTTCATTATAAATTTTCACAATCAGGTTTTGCCACCAATATTTTTGAACGACAGTCTGGAGCCAGTCATGTGACACAGAACCAAATAAATAGAGAGCATGAACATATCTCATTAGTGAGACCTTTTAAAAGTCAACAACATCACTGCCATGCTAAAGAAATTTAACTTGGATATTCCAGTTTTTTCCAATTCTTCACCAGCAAGAAATTACTTTAAAAAAGTATTCTGATGCTACAAGTTTGCCAAACATAATTTCAGCTTTTCAGGACACAATTCAAGAAAATTTCTCACTCATTTCTATTCAACAGAATTTACTCTCTGGTGAACATTTTCTTTTAGCAGCAAGATTTATCGTATTTATCTTCAGAAGTACAAAAACTAAATTTCATTTAGTACAAAACAGAAACTTCTTGAAACATCAAGTAATAATAAAAGTTCCTTTTTACCAAACACATTCTCACAATATTCATATTACACAAAAACATTCAATTAATTCATAAATTAGAACATTTCTTCTAAAAACAAACTCTTTTTTATTGTGAGACCAGATAAAAAATTTTCTCTCTTTCAAAGAAAAGTTTTCAAATAATTTTGCATTGGAACATTTCTGTAACAAAAACAGTTTTGAAGGAACATAAAGCATTTTAATTTGCTCAATTAACATTACTGAACTTTGAAATTAAGCTTAGCTCAGCCAAATATTCTGAGCAGTTTATTCTTGATAATTTGTATTATTTCTATATAAATATTTTGTTGTTGTTTTACATCATTGTTGTCATCTTTTGTATTGCCTTGTTAGCCTTGTGCCATACATCTAAAGTTAAATGCTTGTGGAGAAGTGAAATTTTATACATGCAGCTGACTTCATATAACTAAACAGCTTTCTGATCAATTTTCAAATTTATTCAACCTTCACCTCCACAACAATGCATTTTCTATATCAATCACTATTTAAATAAACTTTATTTGATTTTGATCATACATTGACAAAAAATAAAAGTGCAATATCCTGAAGGAAGATAACAATTTTGGTACAGCATGCTAGAGGATAGTGAATATTTTGATAAAATTTTCAAAGTCTTCTATCATTTTATGACATAGTAACATTTCATAGCAGTACACTATTTGTATTTAAACTTTTTATGGTGACACATGCTGTTATAATGTTCATTGTGGTGAATTGTTCAATGCAAGCAGATTACCATAGCACAGAAATACATCTGTCTCTTTGTGCTATGGCTTTAAATCTGTTTGAGAGTGCTGGGTTATAGGTCCTTCACAGGCTTAATGATCATTTTGGAAAATTTATGTGCATGTTGAATGTCAGGGGTATGTCAGTGTTAACAACAGTTGACAAATGAATATTCCTACATCTGTAGAACAGATTCTGGATGGCCATGCTTGCCAAGATTCACATATTGAAACGCAACAAGGCTAGATATGTCAACACAGGAATTGTTTACTTGCAGCAGGATTACAGACATGCATACCTCTCAACAGACTTCCACTTATGTCACAACATTATTGTAATGTTTCCACCAGTGTTGCGAGTGGGCCACTTAAGGAATGAATGACTAACCCTTAACTTCAGTCACTTTCTCACTGCTGTGACATGGCTTCCCGCTGTCTTTTCTACAAATATTTTCATGGTAACTGTTCTGACAAGCTTTTTCCCCTGGTACTCTGACTACATGAAATTAAGCATACTACTAGATTGGCAACCAGATTTTACTGTTGAAATAGCTAAATGCAACCATCACTTTTACTTCAACAATTTCTTTTCTTGCACTTCCCACCTGTGGAACTCCCTACCATTTTCTTGCTTTCCTGATAACTACAATCTTCAAAACTTTAAATGCAATGTCAATCACCAGCTTCTATCTTCTTGAATCTTGTTCATTTTTTGCCCTTCCCTCAATCCTCCCTATTCTCAGTCTTCTCATTCTCTTTCATTTGCACTCCCTGTAACAACCTGCATTCTAGTGGCCTTGCTTGGAGTGAAATGATTAAAAAAATAGTAGTTCTGAATCCATTTGATGTTATATGCAAATTATCCTACAATTCTTTTTTGAGCTTGTGGGTTCTTGTAGCATTCTAGGCATACTTGTTTCGAATCAAGTCTGATTTCATTCTAATCTACTCATCATCACTCCAACACTGATAGACATTTTTCAGTGAAAATTGAAACCAGTCTTTGTTCAATTCTTGTCACTCTCTCTTCTGCTCATGTCATAGGTGATGATATTGTTTACACATTCTTCATCATACTAATACAATGAAATCATCCATGATTCTCTGAAATCCAGCTACAACATTAGTGATGTCAAAAGGCATATGCTTGAACTGATAAGAGCAGCCCCTTGCTCCAAATATGATAAAAATTGTTCTCTCAGTGGTATCATGTTGTAAATGATTTTCAGATCCAAATCACTGTAGTCTCAGTAACAAGAAATGTCTCTGATTATATTGTCTGTTCTAGTTAGTGGGTAAGTAAATAACTGAAGACCAATCCCCTCTTATTATGATCATTCTTAGCGACAAGTAGCAACTTTGTTTAATGATGTCTTCCTTTATAAAGCAAGTTACTTGTTTTTTAATGAATTATTCGTCTTTGAATATATCTAACAGTTGCTATAATAATGGCTATCAGTTTCTAGCCTGGCATCAGACTCATGAACAATGGTAGAGAAGTTATTTTCAGTACCCTGAGATCATACACTTTCTACGTAGATGGTTTTTCCCATAATTAATTTCCACTTTTTAGAGCTGCCCCCGGATGTCCCTACTCAATATTAAATTTTTATTCAAGTCTTTTATTATAGAGACTTTGAAGTGTAGTACTACTGTCCATCCACCAATAAATTCACTAGGAACTTTTGTTAATAGCTGATTGCAAATTTGTCTGGTTGGAAATATCTCCAAACATTGATTCTTGTCAACATAATTGCAACTACTCTCTGAATTTGTCAGAACTTCAGCTTTCTTCTCATTAGCTTTGCATGTGACTGACTGACTCTCCATGTCCAGATTTCTTTGTAATTGCAGCAACTATCACTTAAGTAG
This sequence comes from Acanthosepion esculentum, assembly GCA_964036315.1. Lineage (NCBI taxonomy): Eukaryota > Metazoa > Mollusca > Cephalopoda > Sepiida > Sepiidae > Acanthosepion > Acanthosepion esculentum. Next base: position 3,264,733 of record OZ038488.1, read on the forward strand.
CTCAATCTTTTCTGTTTCTTTTTGATTGATATACTTTGGAGTTGTAGCTTATCTTCCCATATCTGTAACATATAGTCTCCCAAGTTAGGCATATCTTTCTTGGGTGTCTTTGTTTTTCATTAAAAATATACTTAACTGAGTCACTTTTAACTCCACAACTGCTGTTGTTAGTGGTTCAAAACTCCCCATTACCCACTGTCTATTGGAGCCACATTTATTTCATGTCCCTTATGGCTGCAGCTTCCTGTGAATTATCCATGCCATTGGTACAGATATATACTTGAACATTTATTTACACTCTTTCCAGCCTACAACTCTGGTTCATGATTTCACTAAGGATAAATTTCTAATTTTCTAGAAATTGTTGCTGAAATATAAAGTTTGCTAGTTCAGCAATAAAGGCAACTTTAACTTTTTCATTCTTTGCTGTAACCTGCTGAAAAGTGCAATATTCTTCTAGAAGTTGCTGACTTCATACACATTGATCAAATGTTTCACTAAGTCATTGTCTTTAGCCAGGGAATACCTTGCATAAATTTCACTCTTTTCTTGTGTGTAGATTTTATCAATTAGGTTCATAGCCTCTGTATATGTCATTATATCACTAATTATTTCATATATTCTCCAGCAATTCTAGTCTGTTTACTTCATTTATTTACTTTATGCAATTTCCAAATGTTTTTTTCCAAGTTTCCAGGACATCTCAGAATGTGGTGTATGTGGGTTGACATCAAACTCTCTAGGTTTCAACATTTTCTCTATTACATCAAAGCAATGACAGAGCACAAATAAATGCAATAAAACAAAGATAATCAAGTTTAATAATCTGTAGTTAGTTTGCAACTTATAACACAGGAGTTAGTTGGAGAGAACACAAATACTTTTAACTAGAGTACATACCAACAACAATAGTAAAATGCACCAAATCTCCATAATAGTTTATATAACATAAGCATACTGACTGCTCCATGACAGTTTCTTATGGATTGATAATGGAGGTAAGTTCAGGTAAGATAAATTACTCCCATAAGTTCAGGTAAGATAAATCTACACGTATATTTACATTGCTTTGTAAATATTACATGATTTCATATTTTAATATATTCAACTACACAATTTGACTTCAGAAGTTCATGGTGTTTATACATCAATTTTGCATGTCAGTTTTAATTTTTATGCAAAACATATAATCAAGTCATATGAAATATGTATATGCATGGTTATATGGTTTGTGACTAAAAAGTGATGAGCTAGCCATGACAGAGATCAGCATTAGTGTAAATATGTTGAAATAAAAGCAGGAGTAGCAGAGAAGTATTCAAAACATTCATTCCACTTTTTCTTGCCATTAGTGATGATCAGACAAAAATTTGCCTGAAGAAACTTTATTCTTAATTCAATATCTTATTCTCTCTGCAACATTTTGAATAATGTCAGAACTTTCATCCATAATAGCAGAATTTCAAATTACAAATTTTATACATCCTACCGTTAGACAAATAGATCACTGGCTTATGAATAATGAAGTATTTTACAGGTTTTATCTTTTTAACAAACATATTAATGACAGGTTCACATATTTATATACTACAATATAAAAATAACAAAGATTGTGTTTAGTAAAAAAAAAAATAACCCAACCAGTGTATTTCTGAAAGATAACATTTTGAAGGTAAGCCGTATGTGTGATTAAAATTTGTATTTTATTATCACTCCCTCCCCCAAGAAATAGGAGCAGATAAGTTGAACATTTAATTTTACTTGTGGCTGTATTATTAATATATATATATATATATATATATATATATAACTAAGTTGTAAGGCAACTCAGCTTATTTGGTAAATAGAATGTACTGATATATAGTGTTTCACATAATAAAAACATTCAAATCATAAGTTATTTACACTATACTCTGTGCATTACATGTGATGCACAGATTTTTATTTTGTAAATCACTATATATCAGCATATTCTATTTCCAAAATAAGCTGAGGTGCCTTGCAGTAGTTATACATCTGAAAACAGGCAAGTGCTCTGTGGTCATATATGATGCACAAAATATTAGATTAGGCCATTCCTCAGGCATCCTGCTCAATAGTAGACTCTTCTCTTAAACATCCTTAGATTTACCACTCTTTTAGAACCATGGCCTGTGTACACCACATATGATGCATGAGTGTGTAAATCACATGTCCTGTGCATCACATATGTTGTGCAGGACAGGCAAAGGGTTAAATTTTTTCTATAAATCCTGGCAAAAGTTATGGAATCACAACACTTAGAAAATATTCATCCAGGTTTTTCACTTGACAGCAAATAAACAAATCCCAGATTTAACAAAACAAATTTTATTTAATAGTTGAACATTCTAACTTAATAAAATGTACCTTAAGCAAACTAAATTAACTTATTTAAATTAATGGCATATTTTATCAGGTCAAGTTGACAAAAAATTATGGAATCATAAGCAAAAAAATCACAACTAGTACTTTATTACTTCTTATGTTTTTATAACAGCCTGCGTTTTTTAATTCATGGCTTTTACTAATGAAAAGCAATATTTTACATCAAGCTGGCTCCAACTTTCTTGAATAGCAGTTGACAGATCCTCTTTACAGGACAGAGCATTCTCATGGACCACTTTTTAATAAATTCTACTTTTTATTTACAATTGGTTTAGCATCTGGACTATTTCTTGTCTATATCATTGAGTTGATATACCTTTCTTAAAAAGAAAGCTTTAAAGCTCTTTGCTTTCTGGCAAAATACATAATCTTGAAAAATGACTTCATCATCACCAAACTTATTTTCCGTCAATGGAATAAGAAACATAGTCAAAAATTTCAATGGACACTTATGCAAGGAAAATGAGGACATTATTACTATCTTCTTTGTTCCTTTACCTGACATATCACAAATAAGTTTGCTGGTTTTCTTCAGACAATCATTGGGACAAAACTACCTACATCATCATCTTGGGCAATGCAGATTTATGATTCATAAGTGAATATCACTTTTATTCAATAATTCATGCACCATGTAGCCCACCATTCTTTTGTTTTCTTCTGTTGTTAGTGTTGGTATTTATTTTCTTTCTGTAGATCTCATTCATTAAAGTCAGGAAGCAATCTCTTTTAACTGCAGAGCAATTTACATATTTCAACTTGTGGTGTGGGTATTTGTTATAGAAATACAAATAACAAAGTGATTCCATAATTTTTTCTAAACACTGGTGATTTTATAATTTTCCTCTGCTTAATTAAGAAAATAAATATGCCATTAATTTACATAATTTAATCTAATTTGTCTGAAGTATATTTTCTGAAGCAAAATATCCAGTTATAACAACAATGTAAGGATACAAAAGCTACATCATGACTGATAAAAGTGGTCAGTCCATCAGTAAGCTTCCAGGAGTCAAACCAAGAGTTTGCTTTTTTCAGTAAGGACTGAAGCTAAATCAGCTTCACCTTGCCTCAGGTGAGCTGTCAAAGGGTCAGCTCACAAGCCCATAGTTCCTTTGGAATTATATCCATTAGATATAGAAATTATCTCCAGCTCGCAGTTCTAGTATTAGAAAAAGTGCATGAAATGCCATTTCTGGTTTGAAGAATATGTCCTCATTAGTGACATAGAAGATAAATGCATGAATTTCTGCTGGGAATCCTAAATATGGCTTCTCCAGAAACACAGAAAAATCCTCTGGCAACTCAAATTTCCATTGGGAATTATTACAAATATTAACTTCTATCTCTTTGTCATTTTCACACTGCTTGTGTGGTATATATGTGTTATAGTTTCTGTGTGAGACAAATGTAAATATATGTATATAATTTTGTGTATGACTTAGCAGTATAAAAGTCTGAGAAAAAGGCACGTTAGTCATTCCTTTTCTTACAGCTATTCTGTTCCGTCTGTGTATTAAGGTGTTGTTATATCATGGATATAATAATGCCCATTATGGAAGAAGTACAACTGAAAATATTCCTTTCTTCCAATAACAACAGCCATTATCTGGTGTACCTGATATGATGTGACATGATATGATATTAACTCCTGCTATCTTGTTACCCTGATATGATATTAGTACCTCATTAATTAGTAACATTGTTTTTTTTATATCTGATGTTCTATTTGTTATGAACTAAAACATTTGGATGAACATCTTCTAAGTGTGAAGATTTTATGTAAATATTTCATAAATTTGTGTCTATGTGAATCATCTGCTAATATAAAAATTGAAAATTGTAACAGCCAGTATCAGCAATTATCAGTAATTGTAAGAGCCAGTATCAGCACAGAATGGAGAAAAACCCCAACCATTAGGTGTGCTGTGTATACCAAGTAGAACCATTGTCATTGTGTTGACCCTGTGAGTTCTCTCAACTAAATCATTGCACTGAAGATCAATAGCTATAAAATGGAGACACTTGCTTCTGTATCTGCTAAAGATTTTAACTTAATAATGCTTCTATTTTCATGATGCATTCTAATAGTGGTGAACTTCTCAAAGCAGATGCATTCCACCCAATCAATTTTCTATATCATTAGGTTTGATGGTTGCAAGTAGGTAAAAGTTTAAAGTCCCTTTTATTTGGGTATCACTTACACCAATGCTTGCAGATTTTAGCTTTAACATTTGTGTCACCATTGTATCAATGTATCCTTTTATATTTGTGGATTGAAGTATGTGGTTGGCCATTCTGGTTGAGGTAGCATTTTCAAACATTAGGATTCTACTTTTAATAAAATCTGATGCAGACAATTGACAATTCCCAGAATGCTTTAACAGTTGATGCTCTTTTGTTTCTTATAACAGGAATAGTTAAAATAAGATTTCATTTATTTAACTCGTAAAGGGCTAATATGGTAAATGATATATTATATTCACCTACATTTAAATAGGGTGTTTCAAATGTAATTACATTTTACTAGAAAAAACAAACAAAAACAAATGTATTTATTTAAATATTATTTATGAAAAATATAATCACCTTCATTTTCAATGACTGCAGGCCAATGCGAAGGCAAATTTCCAATTCCACATTTAAAGAAATTTAGGATTTTTTCCACAAAAAAGTCTCAAAGAACATTTTAAGCTTCTTTTTTGTTTCTGAATTTTCTGCCACTTATAAAATGTTCTAAGGATCAAAATAAATGAAAATCTGTAGGTATTAAATCTGGTGAGAAGGGAGGATGTAAAAGAACCTCTCATATTAATAATTTTATTTTTCTTAGGTTTGTTTTGCAAAGTGTGCCCTTGCATTGTCATTCTGCAGAATAAAATCTTTTCTTTTTACCAAAGCAGGACACTTGATATAATGCTTCATTTGCTAGAAATTGCTAGCAATAGATGTCTGCAGTGGTGGTCCTTCTATGTTTCAGAAGCTCATAATGGATGACACTTTTCCTATTCTACCAAACACAAAGCTGTGGATGAAATTTTGGTTTTAATATTGGCACTGGTTTCTCCTTTTGCGGTAACCACTAACTTTTTTGTTTTCTGTTGACATGCAAAATCTATTTTCCATCACTTGTAACAATATAATGTGAAAATGAAAGGTTGGCATTTCTACTGCAGATTGTGGAATGTTGTGTTTAGTTCTCAAGTGAAAGCTCATAAAGAACTGAAGATAGAAGAGATGATAAAATAATTCTAGATACAGTTTCCTACCATTCGACCCTTGATCTGCCTTGGCTGGGATATTGATTCATTCATGGTCAAAATAACTTGGGTCAGATAATCAAAATCTTAGCAAAGCATCATGAAAATGACATCATTTATTCCCTGCAAAGCCAAAATAATGTGTAGGTAGTACTGGGAATTTATATAGCTAAAACATGGTCAGTGGCCATATAACTTTTCAAAAGAATTGTCTTAATTCTAATCTAAGCTAAAATGTTTGTTTCTTTAATTTCTTCTTCATTTTCTAGTATATTGTCTTTGTGTTTAAAAGTTTGTGCAATGTTAGGCTACTATGCACTAACAACTGTGTAATTTTCATTGTCCTGTTTGAAGTAGAAGATATTCATTTTAATGTTTAAACTGGTTTTATTCTCAAGGACTACTGACACATATCTCTGTATGATCACTATATGTCTACTCACATTTGTAGTTAACCAGATGTGACATGGTTGTATAACTGGTAGTCATATTAGTTTTAAATCAATATCATTGAAAATATGCATTTAGATAATGCTTTAAAAGACCATGTTATATTTTTTCATAAGAGAAATCTAATGCAAATGACTTTTATCACAGATTTGTGGTGATTAACAACTACATAAAAATGGAAACATTACTACTACTACAGCCTTATAATTTAAACTTGTTGAAATTAGCAAGGATTTTTACCTAAATATCCACAAAGTTCACAGAAATTTGAAAAAAGCAAACACAAGTTATTTGAAATTATATAATGAGAAAAAAAAATCTAAACTTGTGCAGTCAACTCTAAAATAATATTTTTCTCAGAACTCATTCTTTTATGATATAATTATCATAATTATATTTTTATTGTCATTATTATATGCACCTCCAAGATGTTTTTAAATCACGTTTTTATAAGTCTTGATGGTTGATCTGAAAAGACAACAATTTATTATTCTCATTGATTCTATTAATTACTTAATGCAAATGTAAAAATTGGGATAAATTAATTGACTAAATGATGTAATGGAATAACCTGTCCCCCCCACTATAGGTAGTAGCTACTTATATGTATCTGTAAGTCAATGGACTACAGAGTCTAGCTGGGATCTGTTGACTCTCAGGAATAGTTGGTGAGAGAGGCTTAAGAATAGAATTAGGTCCTTCACCACTAAGTTTAGGAGGCCCTGGAGTGTTTGTCTAGTGAGCTCTACATGGGCCAGGTAATTAGACATAGGTTAAGCAAGATTTCTTCCAAAGCTGTGAATATGGGCACAGAATTGCACAAGGAAGAGATCCGTCAAGGTTCCAGTCGTTACATTCATGAGGTCAAAACCCCGGAGGAGCATACTCATCAGGCATTCGCGAGGCCTTTCAGCAGCATTTCAAGAGCCAGTTTACCAAGGAGCCTGGTCTCTGTGACGAGGAGTTTCGTAGCCATTTGGCTGACTTTTCTTAGTTTTTGCCAACTGAAGTGGCTAGCTGTGAGGGAGAGATCACACAAGGCGAAGTCTACGCAGCATTGAAGGTCAGCAGAAGCAAGTAGCCCGGTTTGGATTGTTTGCCCTATGAATTGTACTTGAGGCTGTCGCACATCTTTGCCCCAATTTTGACTGTCATGTTCAACAACTGGTTCCACCAGGGGTCTGTCCCCGACTGAAAAAAAGGCAAGGGTGTTGGGTGGCATTTAGATGACTATAGGCCCATAACTCTGCAAAACACACATTTAAAGATTTTGGCCAAGATCCTGCAGGAGTGTTTGCAGACAGTTGCTGAGTCTCTGTTGGGTCCGGAGCAGACTTGCATTGTGAAGGGCCGAACAATTCAGAGCAACCTGCATCTGATCTGCAACCTGCATTTGATCAATTTAGATCAGTCCAAGGTATTTGATAGGGTTTACCATCACTACCTTGCTGCTGTCCTGCAGAACGCCAGATTTACACCTGACTTCTGTCGCTGGATTAGCCTGCTGTATTACTCCCCCAGTGCTGTGGTACAGGTGAATAGGAAGCTGTCAGGTGCTTTTGCGCTGTCTCAGTCAGTTCGTCAGAGTTGTCCAATGTTGCCCCTACTTTACGCTTTGGCATTGGAGCCTCTCCTTTGCCGGCTAAGGGACAGGGCGTGCAGTTCAGCCCTACGTGGAATCACTGTCCCTGGTGGGGCTTGTGCCAGGGCTTCCGTATACACCAATGGTGTATCTACTTTCGTGTAATGCCACAGTGACATTGAGGTGGTACTGAAAGCACTTGATCGGTACAAAAAGGTGACAGGGGCCAAGATTAACTGCGACAAATCTGGCTTGCATTTAGGTGCCTGGAAAGGGGTCAATCTTCCGGGGCCCTTTGGTTGGATGAACGGTCCTGTCCGCATTCTTGGAGTATGGTTTGGACCTGACCTCCAACTAAAGTACAGGCAAAGGTTGACACCGCCAGTTACATTTGGTGTCAACAGAGGTTGTCCATGAAGGGCAGGGTGGAGGTGTGTGCCACTCACATCTTTCCTATTGTCCTTTATTGCTTGTCTGTACTTCCTCTCTGTAAAGATCATAAGAAGGCATTTGAGCACTTGCTATCCTCCATTTTATAGAGGGGACACAAGCATCAGGTCAACAGAGAAGTCTGTGCACAATGTCCATGTCATGGGGTGGGGGGCTGGTAATGCCACATTTGGCGAGTCACAAGCTCGCCTCGAGGCTGGCTTTCCTATTCCATGTATTGACAGTGGATTCGATTATGGCAGGGATTGTAAGGGATGCCTCCCCTTTCCTTACTATCAGTCCCCCCACCTTGCGGGTTGAGCACCATCATAAACCCTGGAATCAATCAGATTTCCTTCGTGAATGTCAATATGCCTTGACAATTGTTCCTCGGTCCAGTAACCTTTCTCGGCCTAGGTGGAGGGGGTCATGAAGGATCCTCTACGTGAGCGGCTCAACTTGTCAGAGGAGGAGTTTCACTATTTCTGGTCTTGGGCACCAGTGGCAGATTACCCGAGTAACCCTGAGTTTTCACTTACCTGACAACTGGTTTGGAATAGGCTATCTCTCAATGAATTGCCTTCATATGGAGCTTGGCGGATTTGCCAGACTGTGAACGATGTGACCTTGGCCTGGAAGAAACGGCTGCGCACGCCTTCTACCATTGTCCTCGGGTCCACCCCCTATGGGACCATGTTGGCGAGTTTACTGTATACAATAGTAGGCATCCATTTATCTTGTGAGATAAAGGTAGCACCCTGTTTGATCAAAATTCAGTCCTTTGGTGACTCCATATGCTATTGTCCAGGGCACAAGCCTGGACAATAGCATATGGAGGCAGTGTGCTGCCCAGACTACATGCTCCCCTCCTCTCAACCTTACTGACAAGATCCAAAGGAATATAATAATATTTATTTAATAAGTTAAAATAAAAGTAACTGGGACTTGATAGTAGGCCCTGATCAAATCCAATGTTGAAAAAACACATTTGCCTTTATAATGACTGTGATGTTATGAATATGGGTGATAGGATAACAATCTAATCTATTTGAATTTATAATTATGCAACTACCAACAAGCATCCGAACTATTTGAATCTAGCTTGTGATGGTCTCCACAAGGTCTTCATGTGCTTCCATTCTTAAGAACCATGTGCAAAAAGGATTCCCAGTTATTTTGGAGAGAGAAATGATTCTGAATTCTAAAAGTTGCAGATGACATAAAAAATCTTTTTATTACCCATCTCTTTGGCATTTAGGAGAAAGAACAGTTTTTGTTCAGATAGTGAGGTCTTTGAAATAATTTTCTCAAGTCTGTCAAAGTATGAGTTGGATGAGGCATTAATTATTACATTCCAAATAAACCGAAACTGCCAGAGAACATTCCATAGGAAGTAATGCCTTTAACTTCACAACCAGCCTCAGCCTGAACTAAATGCAATGCAATATCAGATCTAACAAATGGTGAGCTAAGATTTCCAACAGAAATGATACTGCTGGAAAATGCATTCATATTTGACAACAAACAAGAAAATATCAGTAATGTTGAAAGAATGAGGAATATTAAATTACTAACAGACCAAAAACTTACCTATTCAGGACAGGCAATCATTTTGTTGCTGTTAGCAAACATTAGTAGGAAAGTATGAAATCAGATGAATCAGCTATTTTGAATTAATATTCATGGCATTTATTGAAATAGATGTGACCTGAGGAAGGGTGTATTTATACTAAATAAAAATTTTTGACGGGAGTAACCATATATATCTTTACATCGACAACAGGAATATTTTTAGTGTACTATTTGTATAAACATAAATAGTATGTACATCAGCTAGGTCATCAATAATCAAATTCCAGATGAGTTAAAAATTATAACAGTCACCTAATGTGTGTCTGTCTGGAAATTTTATATGCATAAAGTACCAGAAATAGAAATATTATTACAATGAGGGATAACAAATTTCTGACCTTGAGGATGAATGTTCAAGCAACTGTTCCCTTAAAGGGAAATGAGGAAAAGCAGTGGACATGACTTCATGTGAAGTTTAGTATGGAGAGAAACATGACAGATTTGTGCAATATAAGAGTGTTATAACAAGCATTTGGTTGCAAAAGGAAAGGAATAACAAGGATTAGATTTTTGACCACGGTGTATTCGTTTAATATATATGATACATTTACAGTTGTTGGAAAATTGGAGAAAATATTGATTTACACTGCTGATTATCAGGAGGGAGATTAGGTGTAAGGGTAGTGCTAGGAGTTGAGCAATTTCTTGGGTTGGTTTGGCTGAGGTTAGAGGATAAGTCAGGCATGGATTTGGTTGTTGGTTGGGTTTGATGAATGTGTTGAGATCATGGTAGTAGATTGATTCATGGTAAGGTGCATTGCTTATCAAGATGACAGTGGTGGTGATGAGGAATTAGCTGGTAGGCCTGGAGTGAAATGTTTCACTTAATTTGGTTGGATGTTGTATGCCTGTAGTGAGTCAGGTTGCCGAGGTGACGGCATTGGCAAAAAGGAAGGCTTGCAGCTGGATGGTGATGATGTTGAGGTGTTATAAATCATGGCCATTGGCATCAGGAGCCTAGTGGTGTTTTGTATTGTTGGCTGCATTCCATGTGTGATGTTATAAATCACGGTGGTGAGTGAAAGGAGCCTGGCAGTGTTGAAGCTGGATTTTCTGCTGCATTCCATGTGTGAAGTGTTGGGTGAGATTAGTGAAGCCTGGGAGTGTGACAGAGAGAGAGTCTGGAAAACACACACACACACGTATATTTTTTTTTTAGTGAAATTGGAGTAGATTTGAATAGCAAAATTAAATCAGAGCATTTTGTTTACTGATAGGGAAATCTGATCTAGGGCAGAAGTTGTACCCATTGAATCTGAGTCATCAGAAAACAATGGAAATGGTCAAAGTCATTTTTATCGATTAAAAATTGAAATAGAGCTGAGTAAGCTAGAAGGAACTTTGGAATTCACACGATTTTGGTTGAAGCAGCCAGAATCCTGTGATAATTGCATGCGAAGTAGTAGGGCCGAGGGTCAGTTATAACCAGCTGGGTTTATCTATATAAACGCATAGTTATGCTGAAAAAGGCAGACTGGAGAAAATTCTTGAAGAGAGAATTGGCCTGGGCAAGAGTTGGGAGGAGGAACACCACTATAACTTTAAGCCCCACACAGAAATTTTTATCCCTCCATTGCAAGAGACATATATCGTTCTGAGATGATTTAACAAGTTAATCACAGACACTCTCTCTCTCTCTGTCTAGAATCCAGTGTATGAGTTTTTACGTCAAATACTTTTCTTTTCTGTAACCCGTTTCTTTTCTCTACTATTCTTTTCTGCTATATAAAAGACATTAACAATTAAACCATTGAATAGTTGTTTGTCCAGCTTTCCGCAGATATTAATTTTTTTTTCTGCATTCTAAATTTCTTAGCGCAGACTCCCCAGCCGTGTCTACATGTTCACTCTACCGTGAATGGACGGACATCACTTCTGCTTTCTGGATCAAACAAATCACAACTTGGGCAGGAAGCAGGATTAAACCAGCGGACCGGTCAAATGATCTATGGATGCTCAGGGGACCTATGGCCACTCCCTTAAGTTCGGTTAGGATCGAGTAGACACCTCAACCCAGAGAGTAAGATGCCAGAGGTTGAGGGGCTGGGGCAAAAGTGCTAGACTGGTGGCCCTTGACCAGGATAGACCTATGGGAATTGCCACGGTCGTCTGAAAGAGGAGAGAAGGTTGCATTTGTTTTGTCCAGTCAGGACCGAGTAAGACCAGAAAGGACTCTGGTCTTTGGATTATATTGGTCTGAAAGTGACATAAGGAGGAAAAGAGAAGGAAGCAAAAGAAGGAGGAAAAAGAAACAAAACATGGAGTGGTGGAACTCAGGTAAGTCACTTTTTGGTTTCCTTTGTTCACTCATTGCACTTAGATCTGCCAGTAATGTTGTTGATCTTGTTTTGACTTTGTCGACTTTGTACGCAGATGAAGCGCCACCACTGTGTTAAGTATTTTTCCTTTCGTTCTGTCGTTGGTCTCTCTTCTCATGGGAAAGTGGTAGTTGACAAGACGTTAGAATGAGCGTAGCAGGATCAGATGCCACAGATGACCTTGGGGACATGGGAGTCCCCGAAATATCAATGGGTTTCAGGAGGCTGATAGGTAGCATGAAGCTACCTACTTATAAAGGAAACCCTGCGGACCTGCACGAATGGATTCTGTCCATTCAGAAGAAGCAGGTGATCCATGGCCTCTCGGACCAAGAAATGGTGCTCCTAGCTTACGATGCCGCAGCAGGGTAGTTGTCCAAGTTCATAGGGGGGTGGTACAAAGAAAACCCGGCCCTGACGTGGACCAAGCTTAAATCCGCTCTGGTGCGGCAATACACAAGTGAGCGTACAGTCATTGAGGCGTCATGAAATTATTCCAGCTGCAGCAACAAGAAGGAGAGACTAATGAGGAATTGGGGGAAAGAATCGCGGGGGTTAGTTTTTCCGGAGTTGGCAACTCAGGACAGTGGTCCTATTCAGGCCTTGTTGGCCGATGTGTATGTGGATGCACTGAGTGACAGGGACCTGAGGGGAGATGTTCTGAAGGGGGGTCCGGTTAGTCTGGCCGCAGCCATAGAGGTGGCTCGGACCAGCGATCGACTCTGGGATGAAAAAGAAGGACCAGGAGCGGATCCAGATACGGGACCTGAAAGAAGAGGTGGAAGAAGACTGGAAGGCTGAGGCAGTTCCCAAAAAGGGAGCCTGGGATCTGCGTTATGAGTTTCACAGGCCTACACCGGGCTGATATGGGCTGGTGTGCTGGACTTGCAAGTATGGCCCACGACTGACCGACAAACTATGGAGGCGACCCAAGGTCTTTGGGGCCAAACTGCATGACTTGTGGTGAGTTCGGACAGAAGACTCAGTGGTGTATGTCAGAGGGAGACCGTAAACTGGGGATAAAGTGAGTTAATACTCTACTGAGAAGATGAGTCACCCGTGAAAAACCAAGAGGCAGGAGAAAGATGGACCACATCGAACAGAACAACCCTAACTCGAATGGAGGGGAGAAATGGGTTGCTAGTCCGAGGAAAGAGAGTCATCCGAGCTCTACCCTACCCAGGAGAGCCCCTATACAGAAATTGGAGCCCCTAGAAAAATGTGAACTCCTGTCACTGGTTGTCGAGAAAGCGGGAGGAAGGGAGAGAACATACAGGAAGGAGAAAGGCACAGGTATACCGTTTGCTGAAGGAAGGGCCAGTCTTCACCTGTAATGTGTTGCTGGGAGACAAAAAGGTGAAGGCCCTTGTCAATACTGGCGCTACAGTGTCAGTGGTTAGCTCCAAGGTTTTTAGACAGTTGGGACTGAAAACGAAGCTTAGTCCTGTCGATCTACTAATAAGTCAGGCTGATAGTAGCAGGATGAGGATAGAGGGTATGACGTGGCTACTTTTCCAGTTGGCAAGAACCAGAGGTAAACTTAAGGTTTATGTGGCACCTGACTTTTGTGGTGAGCTAATTTTGGGGAGTAACTAGCTTAGGCAGAATAAGGCACAGATCAGTTTGACCCTGCCACCTTAACATTGGACGGGGTAAGGATACTGTTAGGAGAGGATAATTATGAACAATTGCCAGTGGTGGCCCAGATAGATATAAAACTTCCCCCTAGGACTACTGTATCTGGGAAGGGCAAGATTATAACAGAAGGAGTGCTGAACAGTGACCTGTACAAGTGGTCCCCACTGATAAGTATGATAATAGTGAAGGGGAAATAACTGTGTGTGATTCGTTGAAGAGGTTGGCGACCGTTCCCTTACTGTTAACCAATATTGCCAATAAAACTATTAAAATAAAGCAGGGAGAGGAGCTGGCACAGGCGTGCTCAGTGAGAGAAATTGAACAGGTGAGAGTATGGAATGAGAATAGACCTGGGAATAAGAAAGGTAGCAATGAAATAAGGGATGGAGATATAACAGCCCCTGAGCATTATAGGAGGAAATTGAGGGGGTTGCTGAACGGTAATCTGGAGGTAATAGCCATTACTGATAAGGAACTGGGACAGACGGAGACAGTTGAAATGAAGATAGACATGAATAATCACCCACCTATTAAGTTAAGACCGTATAGGATCCCAATCCACAAAAGAAAATTAGTAGATGACGCAGTGAATGAAATGATGGAATCAGAGATAATCGAAAGATCCAAATCTCCCTGGAGTTTTCCAATAGTGATTGTTGAAAAGAAGGATGGAGGGCATAGGTTTTGTGTGGATTTTCATCAATTAAATGCCATTACTAAACCGCTGACAGTGACCTCTCCTTAATTGATGATATTCTAGCTCTTTTAGGAAAGTCTAACTGTTTTTCCACCTTGGATTTGAGGTCAGGATATTTTACCTGCCACATGGGTCTCTTCAATTTTAGAGTTTTGCCATTTGGGTTAGCAAACACCCCGGGTGTATTCAGTCCAGTTAATGTCCATCATATTGAATGGCACTGAGGTATTTGCCATGGCGTATCTAGATGACATCATGGTGTTTTCAAAATCACCGGAGGAGCATTTTGATCATCTGCAGAAGGTGTTCGATAGGTTAAGAGAACATGGATTAAAGTTAAAATTATCAAAGTGTCAGTTTATGAAAGAAGAGACAAAGTACTTAGGGTTTATCATAAACTAAGAAGGAATAAAAACGGATTTAGACAAAGTAGAGGTTATAAGAGCCATGCTTGCACCAAAGACTGTAAGAGAGATTAGGGGATTTATTGCAGCCATCGGATTTTATTGGAGGTTCATATCAGCATTTAGTCGGCTAGCAGGCCCTCTAATATCTCTAAGAAGCATGCTAGGTTTAAGTGGACCGAGGATTGTCAGTGTGCATTCGAGGCTCTAAAGGACCAGCTGACAGCTGTACCCCTGTTGGCCTACCCAGACCTGAGTAAGCCCATGGTGCTGTACAACGATGCTAGCAATAAGTGCATCAGGGTGGTTTTTACACAACCACGTCCCAATAAGGATGGACCAGTATCGGGTGTGCCTGAGGAAGTGCCAATCTATTTTCTATCTCATCGGCTCTCCGAGACTCAGCAAAGGTGGCCAGTAATAGAAAAAGAGGCGCTCGCCATTCTGTATGCTGTGCAGAAATTAGATTATTATTTGAGTTGGGCAGTTAACCATTAAAACAGACCACAAAGCCCTCAAATATTTGTTAGAGGCGGAGTGGACGAATAAGAAGATACAACAGTGGGCATTGAAGTTAAGTGGGTATAACTGCAGAATAGAATATTTGGCAGGGAAGGATAATACCTGTGCTGACCTGTTATCGAGGATTCTGAGGCAAATCCGAATCTGTCAGGTTGGAGCCGGGTGTGGATGATAAAGCATTCCAAATTAATGTGATCAATTCACAAGTGTTGAAAGAGAGATTTGGTTGGGAAGATCAGGAAACGAGTGAAACGGAAATTGTTTCCAACCCCCACTGGAGAGATATGATTAGGCAAAACCAAGAGGATAGCGAGATAGCAACTATCAGGTCCAGGGTAGAGGCAGGGTGTACCTCCAAGTATATGGTGCATGATGGAGTGTTGTATTACCTTTCAGGAAGAGATGAGGAAGTAAATTTAAAAATGGCGATACCTGAGTTGAGAGCTGAAATTCTAGACCAGTGCCATAAGGGGGTAGGACACCTGGGAAATGATAAAACGTATGGATTAATAATGAGAAATTACTACTGGCCTAAGTTGTTTAATGATGTTGTCAACCATGTAAAAAAATGGGCAACATGCCAAGTAGAGTCGAAAAAGTAGGGTTGCCCCAGTATTCGAAACGGATGTTCCGAATTATCCATTTCAGAAAGTAAGCATAGATATTTCTGGGCCCTATGGAGAAACACATAGAGGTAATCTTTACATTCTGAGTTTTGTGGACTGGCTGACGAATTGGCCTGAGGCATTTGCCATACCGGATAAGAAGGCATGAACGGTGTCAGATGTAATACTGAACGAAATGTTCCCTAGGTATGGGGCCCCCGAACAGTTGGTTACCGATAATGGATCGGAGAATGTGAATCAGATTATGAGAGACGTTGGGAGAATTAAACATACAGCACATAACCACCTTTCCATATCACCCCCAAAATAACGCTAAGGTAGAGAGATTTCATAAGACCCTTGCTGATGTGTTAGCTAAACTAATAGAGGATAATAGGGAAAATTGGGATTTATTTGTAACCCAAGCATTAGCAGCTGTGAGATTCTTGATGAACGAGACAACAAAATTTTCCCCTTTTTACTTGATATATGGAAGGGATGTAGTCTTACCTATAGACAATTTGTTACAACCTAGGAGGAAGTATTTAGGAGAGGATTATCACCAAATAGTTTTAGAACAACAGCATAAAATTTTTACCCAGGTAAGGAGGAGGATTCAAAGAGCCCAGAAAAGGCGAAACGATAGGGTAAATAAAAATAGAGAAGAAGTTTCCTACCAGATAGGTGATCCAGTGTATTATAAAATATACATGAGATAAGGTAAATTGCACCAGAAATGGAGTCCATACTATAGGATCGTGGAGCAGACGGGTCCGGTTTCCTTTGTGATCTGGCACCAATTGACTGGACAGGTAATGAGAGTGCATACAAATGATATAAAGCTAGCTGAAATAGGACAATGGAATGGAGCCGAAACAAAAACTCAACAGAAAAAGCTGAGGAAAACTACATTGGTAGAACCTGAAGGGTTAGAGACTGAGAGTGAAAGTGAAGGAAGTGAGGTGATTGAAATTAGCCCAACTACCCTTCGAAGGCTGAGGGAGGTAAATCGGACCCAAGCGGGACATTCTGAGGAAGCAGGGATTGAGCATAACCTTAGGGAAGAAGAAGAACTGAGTGAATGGGAAGAAGAGGATGAAATTCCGTTAGCTCATGTAGGTCAAATGAGTCTGTATTGCTGCCATGTCACTTGTACCAATCAAAATACCGCTGGTACAATTCACCGTCCTGGCTTTCTGAACACGTCACTACGTAAAGCCGTCGCTTCCCCCCCGTTTTCACTGCTCCAGCCCTCTTTTATCAGGCGAACACTGCAGTTGGCCACCCAATCTGCGTTCTTCACTTCTAGTCTCAGTTACACAGGCAAATTGCCTCCTCCAGTTTGACCAATCAGCACACGACTTGCTATCAGTGGAAGCATGCCAAACTGTACAAAAACCCTCATTACTGCACATACTACCAAAATGGCTGGACGGGAGAGTAATGCCATTTTCACAGAGCAAACTTGCTGATGTCACGTGCCACACGTTAAGGTAAGACCCTTATTTTCCTATACACTCTGGCTCACTTGCTTCTATGGGGCTGTTCACCACAGCTCAATTGCAGAGTAAATTGTGGGCTGAAAAAGCACCTAGTGTTAATGAGGAATTACCACTAAAACTGCCATTAAGGAGGGTGGCGGTGCAGCCTGAGCCCAAAGATTAAGTGAAACCAGTACAGTGGCTGTGGTGAATGAGTGACGGTCTATGACTAACTGTGCATTTATCATCGGTGCTGGTGAACAGTGTGGATGGGCCCCAGTTATGGAGGTATTATAGTGCCTTGGGATGTTCTACCTTGTTGGAAGATGATAAATTGCTAGTGCTAGTGTCGGTTCCATTACTAGACAGAGATAGTACCTTTAAAATTTATCAGGTGATAAATCTTCCCCTTCCCTATCAAAAGCTAAGGCTGAAGATAGGAGTGGTGGCTAGGTACAAGGTAGCGATGGAATTTGTTGCCCTAAACCTAGCCAGGACAGAGTTTATGCTATTAACAAGGAGAAGCAGAAAAAATGCAAGAATGATGCCTTAGGTACCTGTCGGTCTGTAAGTCCAATTTACGTGACAGGTAGTCATAATCTGTGTGTACTGGATTTATTTAAGAAAAATAAGAAGGGAATTAGAGATCATTGTCAGGTAAAGGTGTTGGCTAGTGTAAAGTTACCTAAAGCAACCAGTATCTCTGACGGAATTTGGGCGGTGGCCACACAAGAAGAGATTGAATTATCTAAGGTGTGTGAAGGGAAGCCCACCACTACGATAAGAGTTATTCCCCCTTTGTTTTTTGTAGAGCTACCCATTGGTTGTGGAGCTCATGCTCCATCTATCTCTTTACCTCCCTACTACCAAGCAGAAGAGAAGTTTGAAGAGAATGAGGCTTTGTTAGAGCTGGTAGGAACGAATACCAGTGGATGGACGGGATTGTGGGAACCCATTGTAAGGGAGATTCCTAAGATGTCGCTAGAAAAGATGCCGGCATTGTTAAAGCCAATTGATAAGATTGATCTTGGACGGTTAAAGTCGGAGTTAGATAAGATAGGTACTCCGAATTTGGGCTAGAGAGAGAATTTGGCTGCTATAATAACCTGGCCGGCCATTGTGGGAATTATACTAATGATAGTCGTGGCCTTGCTGGTTTGGTGGTGGTTGAAGAGGCATGTGGTGTTGCCGACCGGGCAGAACAAACTGGCACAGGAGTGCATGAGTGAAGGAGGGATTCCAGTTAGTGCAAGGTAGGTCCAACCCGAGTGCATTGGGACCCCTAAATGATATTGAAGAAGAGTCCACGATTGTCATGGAAGGACCTGAACCAACAAAAGATTCGACAAAGCCTGTTGTGAAGGCGAGACAAAATTGGAGGGACAGATTTATGAAATAAGTCGAATTTGTTTTATTTTTAGTAATGAGACTGAAATAACTGGTAAGGAGTGTTGCAAACTCCAAGAAAAAAAAAAGAAAAAGGAAAGAACACTTGAACTAGTGAACTATTTGAAAAGGTTCTATTGCTCGAGATCACCAAAACAGTGAACTTTAACCGGAAGTTGCATGTACATATGCATCGTAAGGACAATGAAAATGTAAATGGGCATAATGAGCCCTAAGAACTGAGGACTCTAGCTTTGCATGCTGGAAGAGACGTATGTTTAAGTAGCCCCCTAGCAAGAAGCATGTTGGTCTGTGTTTTCTCATATTTTGTTGATGTGAAAGCTCGTGTGTCATTTACTAGTAAATGACAGATGGGTAGGGGAGGAAATGTGACAGAGAGAGTGTCTGGGAAACACACACACACACACACACACACACACACGTATATTTTTTTAGTGAAATTGCAGTAGATATGAATAGCGAAATTAAATCAGAGCATTTTGTTTACTGATAGGGAAATCTGATCTAGGGCAGAAGTTGTACGCATTGAATCTAAGTCATCAGAAGACAATGAAAATGGTCAAAGTAATTTTTATTGATTAAAAATTGAAATAGAGCTGAGTAAGCTAGAAGGAACTTTGGAATTCACATGACTCTGGTTGAAGCAGCCAGAACCTCGTGATAATTGCGTGCGAAGTAGTAGGGCTGAGGGTCAGTTATAACCAGCCGGGTTTATCTATATAAATGAGTAGTTATGCTGAAAAAGGCAGACTGGAGAAAATTCTTGAAGAGAGAAGAGAGAATTGGCCCGGGCAAGCGTTAGGAGGAGGAACACCACTATAACTTTAAGACTCGCACTGAAATCTTTATCCCGTCATCGCAAGAGTCATATATCGTTCTGAGATGATTTAACAACAAGTTAATCACAGACACTATCTCTCTTTGTCTAGAATCCAGTGTATGAGTTTTTACGTTAAATTCTTTTCTTTTCTGTAACCCGTTTCTTTTTTCTATTATTCTTTTCTGCTATATAAAAGACATTAACAATTCAACCATTGAATAGTTGTTTGTCCAGCTTTCTGCAGATATTAACTTTTTTTGCTGCATTCTAAATTTCTTAGCGCAGCCATATCTACATGTTCAGTCAACCGTGAATGGACGGACATCACTTCTGCTTTCTAGATCAAACAAATCACAACATGGGCAGGAAGCAGGATTAAACCAGCTGACTGGTCGAATAATCTACGGAAGCTCAGGGGACCTATGGCCACTCCCTTAAGTTTGGTTAAGACCGAGTAGGCACCTCAACCCAGAGAGTAAAACACCAGAGGTCGAGGGGCTGGGGCAAAAGTGCGAAAGGTAATGGTTGTGTTGAGAGAAGTGATGACAGCAGAGGGCCTTTTGGCCAGCAACTGCTACTGGTGATTATGGGAGGCCTGCTTTTAAGGCAATCTGGCAGTTTCCAGGGTCACCTTTTCCGGCAGCAACGTTCACAATTGGCCACTGCAGCTTTTATTGTGGGGGCTTGCTTCATGGACCAGACATGATGCTCGGAGCTTATGCATAGAAAATGACTTGTTTATTTTGTTTTTTGCCTTCTTGGCTTTCACATCTGACTAGCAATGAAGAATGAATCAGAAAGAGATCTAATTGCAGCAGAGTATAACAACAGCCAATGTAAAATGAGAAAGATTTACCCTTTTTCACTACTGAAAAGTTATCTGTAAAAGAGGGATAACCCTCTGTTTTTGTCAAGGGGAGATAACTGATATCATTAAAGGGGCATCAGTTCTTCATTACCAGTGTCCTACTCACCAGAAGTGCGAACCATAATGATTCATTTGCCACCACAGAATTCTCATTGTTACTGATATATATCCTCTGCCATTCTTCACTCCAGAATGCTGTTGGCAGTCTTTTGAATTTTTCTGTGGAATAGTACTTCTTCTTCTGATTCACCAGTCAGATGGTCCATCACGATTTGTCACATATTCTTGGGTCCTTAATGGATTTTTTCCATTTGATTTTCACATTTTGAACTAAGGAAATGTTATGAACTATCATATCTTGTTTTCTAAATATGTGAGAAAAATGTGAACCTCATTTATTTTGAACTTTTCCTAAAATATTTTGTAGACTGTTTCAAAGTGAATGTTACTAAACTTTGAAATAGCTTAATTATTCTAAATGAAAAAAATAGAATTTGTTGTTGTAGTGAAAAAACAAAATTTAAATGGTCAAATATAAAAAAATAAATCACTAATGCTGATCTTCAGTAGATTAAATTAGTTTGATATTAGATTTAGTAATTGTTTTAGATAGCAGTGTATCATCTAAAACATTAACCCAATTAAGCAGTTTTTCTTTTAAAACTTATTTATTTGCAAAATGAATATTTTAAAAATATAATGCAAATAATGCCTAATAGACCTCATGAAAACCAATGTAATATGATTAATCAAGGCTCTGATACTATTGTTGAAAAGTTAAAGAGTTATTGTATGTTATACATGATTGGTTTTTGTTTCATTGAATACAGAAAAACTACAGAACATATAAATAGCAGACATATATAAAAAGATAAAACCAGAACAGGAAATGTGGTCTTCAACAAGATGCATAAAATCTAAAAAAGAAATGCTCATAATAGTAAAAGAAGATACTACAAAGATGGAATGAATATGCCAGAGATCTTTTCCAAGAAATAGAAACAACCTCTTGAGCAACAAGCAGTATGAGTTTCAATCTGCCCAAGACACTATCATTACTAACAGAATTTTAGTTATTATGCATTTCAAGGACTATGGCATTAAATATTTCAAAGGTCTTCGACAAGGTGTAGTATAAAGGGTTACTGCACAAGCTCTATAGCTATGGAATTCCTGGAAGAGTCTTTTCACCTATAAAGTCCTTCCTAAAAAGTAATTGTTAACAGCCAGTCCTCTAAGGCCCTAGTAATCAATACAGGCATACTCCAGGGGTTGCTTCTTGAACCAATCCTCTTTTTACTTTATATAATTGATCTGCCTAAGAGTATACTCTGATCATTTGTGAATATCTATGCTGATCATACAACAGTATATGGGTGTGCCTCCAAAAGTAGACAAACAGAAATTGGCAGCTGGTCTCGCCTCTGACCTAGCTCTAACATCTCAGTCAGGGTAAAAACTGTCTGGTTACATTTAGTGTCTAGAAAACCAGACTTGTTACATTTTATCATCGGTGATCAGACCCTAAACTATAACCAATCATCATGAATGGCTGTTCCCTCAGAGAGGCACCGTGCCCTGAGCACCTATTGGGACAAACTCAACCCAGATCTTAAGTGGAACTCATACATACAATCCATCAGTAAAGATGCTGGGAAAATGGGTGGTTCCCGGTACCATTCCAGTAAATACCTCACTCCTGCTATCCTTTATTTTTACAAGAGCCAGCTCAGGCCAAAAATGGAATAATGTTGCCATATATACAGAAAAACCTATACTTATGTTTTTTAAATTACACGAATGTATTTGATAACATAGGGCACAAAGAAATATTTGAAGTACAAGAAAAGCTTGATTTATACAGGAAAGATATTCAAGTAATCTGCAACCTACACTGGGAAGAAAATCCCTGTATGCGAATAGAGAATGACTTCAGTAAATATACAAAAACAGAAAAAAGAGTAAGATGTGAATGAGTTTTCTCAACAGATTTATTTAGCCTATAAAGAGAGATGAATTTAAGAGAACTAGAATGCCTACCAGGATTTATTATTATATTTTATCAAAATATGATATGCAAATGAAACTGTATTGATGGCAGATTCAGAAAGAATTTAAAGGAAAGTAAGAGGAATGGATTAATTATTAACTGTAAGAAGATAGTATACATGATTGCCAGTAAAAGATAGAACCCAAAGGTTGAACTACATACTAGGAATATAAATAAAGCAGGTGCAGAAATTTAACTATCTGGGTAATGTAATAACAGATGATGTAAAATATAACTCAGAAATCCAAAGATGATCAGAAATAGTGGAAAATCCTTTCTTGAAACTAAGCAATGTATTAAGAAATAGGTAAATATCCTTAGAAACAAGGCAAAGAGTGCTGAAACACAATGTAATATCTAATCTCCTAGATGGCATTAGAACTGAAGCAACAGAGATGTGGTTCTTCAGAAGAATGCTGTGAATGTCATGGAGAGAACATGAGAACAATGAGAATGTTTTAAGAAAAATAAGAAATACAATAAAACTGATAGTTACAATCAGAAAAAAACAGCTGAAATTCCTGAGGCACATAATGAAGGAGGAGGGTATGGAGAATTCAACACTCACAAGACATAGTGAAGGTAAGAAAAATAGTGAAAACCGCAAGTAACCTACTTATTGAGTGTAAATGGATAGCAGAACAAGGACAAAAGAGAGTTGATAAAAAAGTTAAGTTACTTAGAGCAACCAAATACAGGAAGCTGTGGAGAGCTATAATTCCCCATGTCTTGAAAGGACATGGTTCATAAAAGAAAGTTGTCATCAAAGTTGTTAGTTGCATGTTCAGTTTTGAATCATTGAATATTTTGGGAAAGTATATTAAATTTAATGTATTCTTGTACCAACATTGATTTTAATATCTTGGATAATATATGTATGAGATCTTTTGTTTTACTTATTACCTTAGCTTTTGTGAAGTATCATAAGAAGAAATAAATAAAAAGCAGATATAAATATAGATAACAAAATATATTAATAATATTTAAAAGAGAAAGAGGTCATGCTAAAAAAGAATGTACATTAAAATTACAGTGTACTTTGCAACAGATTCAAAGTAAAAATACTAATGAAAACGTAATGGCTTGAGAAAACTTGTTCCACAATAGATTATAAATGTTAGAAGAAAAGGGGTGCTTGATATAGAGTACAGAGTATTGTGATGAATTTTAAATGAAAAGGAAAGGATTAGGTTTTACATATATGTCTGCTGTGTAGAATTTTAACAGGTGAAGGTAAAATATGAAAAGTATTTACCTTTTTAATCTCAACATGTAGAAAAGTTATATTCAGTGGAAGGGAGCAAAGAGATTGTAAGAAATTTTGTCGTCCAGGTTTTTTAGATTAAAAATCCGAAATTCTGAATTCTAAACAATAATAAAATAAAAATGAAAAAAAATCATGGTTATGCCAGTTAAATAAATCATTTGTATTTGCAAACAATTCAAAAGACTTAAAAAGTATTAAAAATAGTCTTTTGTGGGGTTACGGTCTTTGGGTAGCTGATACACAGAAAAACCTGTAGTTTAAAAAAGACTCTTGAATAGTTGGTCAACAGAAAAAAATCTGTGATTGAGAAAAAAAACTTTTATCGTTAACAAAGATACACTGAGCATCTTTGTTGTTGTTGGAAATGGTTTGTTTGAAATTGTCAGAACATGTTTCTTTCAGCACATGCTGTAGGGAAAGAAAAAGCTATGTAGTCACATAGGCTTGGAGACAGCTGCATCTCTGCTCTTTAAAAGTTAAAATCTGTGGGTTTGTTATATCTCGTGCAAGATATAATAAACAAAGTAAACCCCGAGTGTAGGTTTTCAATAATAACTTTATAATCGGATGTAGTACAGAGACAGAGTCGAGAGTATGCTAACCTCAATAGGTGTTACAAACGAAGTCACTCCTACAAAGGAAGTCTGCTCTCACGACCACCTGCTGTGGTCGCACTTTATCGGCAACAGTCTGTCCATCATCGTGACTGGGGAAGTTGGGTTATACCATCACAACAGGGTTTTTATAAGAATTTTTCCCTAAAAGTAGGCTTGAGAAAAATAGGGTTTTAGTTTGATTAAATATTTCACATAGTGATGTTAATTTATAACCAATAGCTAATTTGGTTTAAACAGTGTGTGTTGCATTGTGGAATATTTTTGGCATGTTTATAATATTGTCTGTTATTGGGTAGTGATGTAATGGAATAACCTGTCCCCCCCCCCCATGAGTGACCACACTATAGGGAGTAACTACCTATTAGTATCCGTAAGGCAATGGACTACGTGAGACTTCCTAGGATCTGTTGAGTACAACTCCGACTTACTCAAGAACTATTCAATCTTCCAAACAGCAGCACTCACTACTGGTTTTACAATAACCTTTATTTAGTTATCCACCGTGTTGTTCCAGTGATATTCCTATTAGCACAGAATATAACAGGTAGGTAATAAAGTTTGGGTGTGTTTTAATATGGTATATATGTGGGTATGTGATTGTGTTGGAAATAGAGTTTATTTCATATAAGATCTCATTGAGATTATTGATATTTTGATACTTTGAGGTGCTGTACTTTGACATTTTGCCAAAGAGAAGATAATGTTTTTCAGGGCTAGGGCATATACAGAATGTGCATACCTCTGAGTAAACATTTCAAGTTCAGAAGATTTTTGCTAAAAAGTGTTCTGGAATTTGTGTTTGTTTATTTTTTATTCTAATTTAACTCATATAACTTTACAACTAATCCAATCATAAATTGGTGAGAAAATGTCTCACTAAACAATTTATAAACTGTGAAAACTTTCTTGCTTGTATTTTTTTTTTTTTTTATGATTAAAGAGAAATTTTCTTACCTAGGTTGTTAATTTAAAATTTTTTTTTGTGTATTTAGTAAATTAAACTTTCATTATTATTATATTATTACTGATTTGTTCACAAGCTAAACTAACTACTAAAAAGGAAATGTTTATGAAAAAAGTTAAAATCTTTATTATGAAAAATTAATTATCTTTTATGCGTGCATCATAAATTTAATTTTCTATAATATCTTGGAGGAATTTATTTATTTTATTAAAAATAAAATATTATTGAAACAGACTGTATGAAAAAAGTAAAGGAAAAAGTAATTGAAATATTGCATTAAATAATAACTGAGTAAAAGGGAAGATTGACTGATGACCATTGTGTTTCACTGCTTCATGATTATTTGCACCTGTTCATGGAATTCATATAACCCAACATTGATAGATTATTCCAGTAGGATAATGTATTATGACATTGGGCTCAAGTTGCCAAAGAATTAGTTTGAGGAGCATCCTGGAAATTTCTGATAACTGATGTGGCCATTACCTTTGCATAACATGAGCCCAATCTATGGGACATGGTAGTGAAAAAGTCTATTTGCATGCAAGATCCTGTACCTACAAAATATCAGGGTTTCAGAACATTTATCAAGAAGGTATGTTTCAACTTTTCTCGAGATGTCTTCTGACTACTTGTGGACTTTGGTGCCGGTGCCATGTTGAGTTGCTGCACTTTACTGGAATAGAGGCAATTCTACATGAGACTAGGTACCTATCTTACAATTTTTGGCATGTCAGTCTAGATTAAACAATATTGATTGCCTGCTAAACTTTATATATAGGTTAGTCTACTCAGGTGAGCTAACAGTATTTTAAAATTTGAAAATCCAAAAGTGCTATGCAGTGCGTTCTGCTTGATTATGCAAAGTAATTTTTTCATCTAACGTGTCAATAAATTCTGTTTTTTTCAGACTTGGTGCTTCTTGCAGATTAAATTATACTTTCAGACAAGAGAATATGGTCAATGAAAAAAAGTTGTATAGTAACATAGTTCTTTTTCTCAAAGTATGTAAAAAGGCACAGTTTCAAGTGTTCGTCTGATTAAGCAATCACCATTTAAATCCTTAATATGGGTAAGAAAAAGGGTCTTACTGAAGACGATCATGCTGAAATTACTCACCTGCTTGGAAGTGGTCTGTCAACGCTATAAATTTCAAAAAAGTTACATGGAGACCACCGTACAATCAAAGCATTCATCTCAGGCGGCAAATCATGCAGAAAGACACCTAAACGATCGCATTTGCGAAAGTTAACTGCCAGAGATCTTCGTAAAATTAAATATGAAGTCTCGAAGAAACCGCATGAAACTAGTAAAAAAATATTTGAAAGCGCTGGAGTGCCCAAAGTTGGTAAAACTACCCGTTGTGAGGTCCTCAAGACCCTTGCCAAAGTGAAGAGTCCCATCAAAAGGCCCCCATTGAGCAAAGCAAACAAGATGAAAAGAGTTGAATGGGCACACAGTTACATGAAGACCAATTTTAGCAATGTGTTTTTCACCGGCAAGTGCCATGCTACTCTTGATGGACCTGATGGGTGGTCATCTGGATGGGTGTTAAATGGTTGACCGGCAGGAGTACGCATTCGTCAACAACAGGGTGGTGGAGGAGTGATGTTTTCGGCTGGGATCTGCGGACATGAACTATTAGGCCCACACAAAGTACCCAAAGGGCTGAAGCTAAATTCAAATGCATATTGTAGGCTTTTGGAAGATGCCTTCCTGCCCTGGCTTGATGAACAACCAATTCAGAAAAGAAGATTGTTGATATTTCAGCAGGATAATGCTCCAGCGCATAGATCAAGAAGCACCACCAATTGGCTATCAGACCATGGGTTCAAAGGGCAAAATTTAATGGTATAGCCTCCAAACAGCCCTGATTTAAATCCAATAGAAAATTTGTGGTCTATAGTCAAGAGGAGGATTTATGCTGAAAACAAGCAATTCACCAGCTTAGAAGTCCTGTGGAAAGCAATTGTAAGTGCTTGCTGATCAATCAAACCTTCTGAAATTGAAACATTGACGTCAGCAGTGGACAGACGCCTCATAACGCTTTTGAAGAATGGAGGATGTCATGTTTGTCCGCAGCTGCATTAACAGACTTGGTTTGTTTAACATGCTATACATATGTATTATGTATTGTGTATTGTATGTATTACGTAATGGAGGACTTAGAACACACGATGTATTGTCATATGCAACACAATTCAATTCATAAAATTTAGTATAAAATGTGTTTTTCTTCTTTTATTTTCCATTTGCATAATGAAAGTGAACACTAAATTAGGGCTTAAGTTCATAAATCATTAAAAAGAAGCACGTTTTGTATATTTCGATAACTTAAATGATTGACAAAATAATAAAATAGTATCAACAACACTTTAGCTCCTATTCTTCAGAATATATTGCTTAACTTGGATATTTTTAGGTAAAAAATAACTTTGCATAATCAAACAGAACGCACTGTAGAAGTACAAAAAAATGGTAAAATTTTCACTGGTAACTATTTCCCCTAATTTTGATATCCTAATGAAAATCACTGATTTTCAGTGTCGCAAATCCATTTTAATTGTATGATATTAATAAGACTTTTGGTACTTCGAATTTCTTAGGTTTTTTTTAAAAAGTGGATTTTTTAACATTTTAGAGAGAGATCCTATTTATATTATAAATGCAATATGAAAATAAAATGCCCAAAATCTGTAATAAAT
The DNA here is from genome assembly GCA_964036315.1 of Acanthosepion esculentum. Lineage (NCBI taxonomy): Eukaryota > Metazoa > Mollusca > Cephalopoda > Sepiida > Sepiidae > Acanthosepion > Acanthosepion esculentum. The sequence goes on from OZ038488.1 coordinate 3,292,855, forward strand.
AAATTTATTATAAGAAATCATTGTACCATTTGTAAAAAGATTGACTAAAGATAATTCTGATATAAGATTTAGAACTGAAAATAAATGTGGGAAGTTTATTGTAAATAAAATACATTGAAGGAAAAATATCAATCCTTCATATCTTAACATCATCTTTCTTTATAGAAATGTAAATAATTTTTATGTCTGCATGATTATTTTAAAGATTTTATAAAATTGTATAAAGCAAATGAGTGACTAACTAAAAATTATAAAGTTTTCTTACAAAATATCTTTTGAGAATAAATGAATTCAATTTTGTGCTCCAGAATGTAACACAGAAAAACCTTGAATTAATGTCTCTCAATTTTAAGAAGCTACTCACAGATTATATAACAGACTTTTTATTATTACTGAACAAGTTAGATAAATGCTAAAAAACCATTCATCAAGCCTTAGGTACATGTCAACTTTGTTAACTATAAAGTGAACTGGAAACAAAAAGCCTTGCCAATTTCAGTTATTTTTTTTAGTTTTTCACTATAAATAACAAACCCTACTTGGCAATAATGTGTGTGTGTGTATGAGAGAGTGAGACAGAGAGAAATTGACCCATCTCAATGTTTTGGGTTCTTTAATGTGTAGGTTTAAGAAGGTTGCTTGCTTATTGTAAATTACTTCTCTCGGTGACTATTTGGTGAGTGCATTGAAAAAAATCATTTTTGAAAGGATGATTCTAGTATACATGTGTGTGATTACAGCTTAATCTCTTTAGATCAATACTCATCCAAATCAACATGTTTTTTATTCTATGCTTATCATCATTGTCAAATCTATTTATTGGGTACTTTCAAATGTCTTTTTATGGACATTCCTACTGTGGTTTCTAAATGCAGCACATCAGTATCTATTCCTTCAAGGAGTATTTTATTATCTCTAAAGATAAAGTTGGAAATTATTGAGGAACATGAACATGGCAAAAGCCAGGCTGTGTCTATGGAAAAATACAGTCTTAAAAAGATGTTCATCCACAGTATTTTGAAGGATAGACAAGATCACAGAGAATGAGAAGATGCTGGAATGTGGACATAAAGGTATAGAATTATTTAAGTTGAGGTAGCTACCTTTGATGACGCAGTTTTTCAGTGGGCAAAGAGAGTACCAACCAGAAGCTTGGATGTTCAACATGCTGTAGAGAGTTTGACTGCTTGTTTAGGCTATGGAAATTTTAAGTGCAGTAATGTTTTAGGTGATATGGTCAACATAACCAGAAAGATTCTGAACACTGAGACTGAAGCTATGAATTTTTTCACAAATGAACTGAACCAGTTTGTTGAAAACAAAGAGCTCCATTATATTCAAATTTACAATACTGACAAAACTGGGCTCTTCTGGCATTCACTCACAAGAAACATACAGGCTTCTTACTGTTTGTGGCTTGTTATTGTGGAAAAAAGTAAAAAAATCAAGGGCACTGATCATGAACAAACTGCCTGTGAACAAGTCTGCTTGGTTTACACAGGAGCTCTTAAGAGACTAGTTTCACTGTGTTTACAGTCCTGAAGTTTGCTGTCATCAGGCATAGTTTGAGATCAAATAAGACAGCACGAAAGTTCTGTTGCTCTTAGATAATGCCCAAGCACATGCCTCCTTATTGCAAGTCTATAGCAAGAATGGTTAAATAAAGGCCATATTTTTGCTTCTTAACACAACCTATAGACCAAGAGGTGATTGAGAAGTGCAAGATGTGCTAGAGGAACCTCTATATGCAGCAGTGTCTTATTATAGTTGAAAACATGAACAAACTTAGCTATACTGATATCAGAGGAAAAAAGACCCTGGAAAACTTCAAGCAATACAGCCTGAAGGATATCACTTACAAGTGGGCAGAAGCTTGGAAGAAGTTGCCTTTGAACACCTTCAAAAATACCTGGAAAAACTGCTGGACATTAGGGGAGGTTACTTTTCGAACTGTGGTATTGCACTCAATTTGAAAGTTGTGGTTTGATATGATAAATAATGACACAAAAAATCTTTTTCAAAATCATTACCATTTTTTGAGGAAATGAGTTTAAAATTTAGGTTAAAATTTGAGTGTTGAAATTTCATTCCTGTAATCAGTGAAACACAGCCTTATGAAATTTATAATTGAAACATATGCAGTTAGTTCGTTTGAAATTAAAGGGCATAATAAATTCCATAACCAACAACTGTATATCTTCAACATGATCCAGAGAATAAAGCAACAGACAACTAAAATACAGAATGTTGTATTAAAAACTTTACAAGTTTTGCCTTGCTTCCAGAAAATATTTTTTCTCAATGTTGCAGTCAGATATATTAGAGGTGAGGGAAGAGGCTATAAAAATGTTGTCCATTAGATAAGGACACATAGCACAGTGGATATAGGCATTAGTTAGATTCAGTGACAGGACCCAAAGAATGTGAGTTCAATACCTAGTTAAGGCGGTGGAGAACTTGGAGAGGGGAATTAACAGGAGATAACTGATAACTGACATCCATTAGACATGGCACATGAAACTAGAAAAGTCTACCCCAGCGAGCGAAATAAAGAGATCAGTTTGACACATTCCAACCACCTGAAGAAAGCCGGAGCATACAACAGCCAAAATGTTGTGATAAGTATGGCAACAAAGATGAAGATGATAGTCTGAGCAATGTAAATAGTGTACATAATACCTCATCTCAGAAATATAAACAGATACTGAAGTAAATATTTATTCATACTTAATTAGTTACGTCAGTTTACAAGACTAATGTCAAATTTTCATTTAAATTACATAACCAAATATGGGTAATGTTATATTCCATGCTAATAGGAATATATACTTGAAAAACAAGGTGGATAAAATAAGTAAAGGTTTGTTGTAAAAACCAGTACAATAAGAATAAAGGTAACAGTTATGTACAAGGTCATCACAAGTCAATCCATTAGTGAGTGCTACTATTGGAAAGTTAGTAGTTCTTACCTAAGTCTGAGTTGTACTCAACAGATCCCAGCTAATCTCTGTAGTCCATTGACTTACAGATACTTATAGGTAGTTACTACCTATAGTCTAGTCACTCATGGGGGTGACAGTTTATTCCATTACATCAGATAAATTTTTCAATAAAAGCAGCGAGCAATCAAATAAAAGATTAAAAATTACATTTATCAACTCTGAAGCAATGTTCTGGTCAGATTTGATTAACCTCTCACAAAGTGGAGTTTGTAAACCTGCACTTGCAGAACATTTTTCAAATAATGAACTGCAAGAGGTTCTAATGAATTGAATGACTGAGTTGCCAAATTTACCTGCACATTCACAAAATATGGAAAGAGCAGTGAAATTAACTACAGAAGCTTCACAAATTGTATATGGACAAGAAAGGTACAAGTACGTTAATAGTAAATCATTATGCCATAAGGCTTTCATTTACTTCAAAGGGAAATTATACTAAACAATTTAGCTATATTATGATATAATATGTTATACATTGTAGTAGTTTTTGTACAATTTTGAATAAACAATTCAAATTTAAAACATTTTATTTTATAATTTTTGCCCTGTGTCTATACACTTTTATCTATTTTTTGCTTTTATTAATAATGACCTAACAAATAGCATAAGATCTTATTCATGCATTAACCTTTTTTGTAATTTTTTACAACTTTTACTTTTTTCACTTATTGAATATAGTAAAAGAATTGCATATCTTGCTTGTAGTGATTCATAATTATAATTCAGGTTTGAATATATATTCTATTCAATGTATCTTATACAAAAAACATCAACTTTATTTGGATTTATTCTTGAAATATCAAAATTTTGAAGTTGGTAACCTGTAAGGTCAAAGGCCAAAATAAAAACTGTGTAATGTCCAAAAAGGCGAGTGAAAAAGTAAAATTACCAGCAGTGCAATAATCAAGAATTTGTTATTTATGTTTAAAAATAAATTTTCTTTAACCTTATGTAATCAATAACTTAAGAATATAATTTTAAATTTTATATACTTTTATTGAACATAGTAATAACTTAGTATAAGGAATAAATTTGAAGGTATTAAGGCATTATCAAAACAAAAAATATAGTGTAAAACATGTGATTTACATTTTAGGTTCATTAATATGAAAAGGAAAACATAACACTAGTATCTATTTACACTATTTACATTGTTCAAAATGTCCTCATCTTTATTGTCACATTCACATTTTCTGCCTTGTTCAATTTTTTATGTTGAAAAAATTAGGTGGGTGCAAAAATTGCACAGGGCAGAAAATACAAAAGCAGACCCACCTAATTTCTTCTACTGGATAGGAATTTCTTGTTATCAATTTGGTTGTCATCACAAGGACTTTATGTAGTCTTTTACTGAAAAGTTCAACTTGAGTGTTTGTTTTGTTCAAATTTTTCTCTGGAAGACACTGAAAACCTTTTTAAATCTCAACAAGATGGCAGATTCAAGTCCGAGGACAGAAAATACTTTTCTGTCCTGGGACTTGAATCTGCCATCTTGTTGAGATTTAACTGTCAGCTCTTCTTTCTTTCACCGTCATGATTTATGACCACCTTGGCTGGACTAATGGTCCAGCCTTGAAGTGTGAGTGCTTCAATGCTTTCTCTTCAACACTTAAATGTTTTCTGAAGCTATCTGCTAACTGCAGACCTTTTATTCAAGAAAAGAGGATCACCGAAGGCTCCATCCAGGTTTTCACAAGGGTTTGAGACCATGTCTCTCATTGGCAAAAAGCTTGTCTCAACTGGTCATAGCAGTGGAACAGATACTACAATATGATCATAGCCTCAATTTGATCATAGTCTCTCTTACTTTTGAGGCCTCTTTATATCCTGAAACAGTTTTAACAATAATGCTAGTGAAGCTTTTCCTTCCAGTTTTTAAAAAATGTGGATGCTGACAGGATACAATAAAGTCCTACCCTTAAATAATTGTTTGTATTATTTAATAATGTATGTATGTTTTGAGATGCCTAGGAAAAGTGACTTTTCTTTCTGATTTTGTCTGTCTTATGAGAGATTTGTCAGGTTGTGGTTGTTGGTCTTGTGCCGGATTTGTGTTTGGTGGTGTTTTTTCCAGAAATGCTGGCTTGGGCCTGTTAATAGTGATGAAGTCTATCATGTTACCATGCTTGACTGTTATGTATTTATCAGCTTGGCTGATAACTTTGAAGGGACCTTAGTAACTAAGTGTGAGTGCTCATTTAACTGCATTGTTCCATATAAAAATATACTCACAGTCTTGAAGGTTTTGTAAGTGTGTAAACATTTTTTATGGTGTGCCATGTTGGTGTGTATTTCAATTCATGCCATTTTGTTGCATAGTTCTTGTATAAATGGGATTGTTGGGGCTGAAATCATATCTGATATGTCACAGAAATATTGTCTTGGTAAGGATACGGGTGCACCAAATGATAGTAAGATTATTGATAGGTCTTCAATTCAGTTAGTCTTGTCAGATCTCGTAGCCAGAAAAACTTTTTGGGATCTGTGAAATCTTTCATTCAGACCGTTTGAACAGGTGTGATATGCAGTCATTTTGATGTGCTTAGAGCTAAGTAAATTACTGAATTCCCGAAATAAGGATGATTGAAATTGTGCTCCATAGTTGGTTGTAATTACTTGTGGTGTTCCAAAAGTTGCAATCCAGTCTATTAGAATCGCTTTGGATACTGAGTTGGCTGTAATGTCTTTGATTGGTAAGGCAGTTGACCATTGGTAAAATCAATTGATGATGGTCAGTAGGTACTGGTAACCATGACCAATGTGTCATGGTTACTAGTACCATGGTCCAATGATATCGATGTGTATGTATGCGTGTGAAGTAGGTGTTGGGGTTGGTGAAGGTGCCAATAGAGGATTTTGTATGGTGGCACATGGTAACCCACTCACAGATGTCAATGATCATGTTGTTCCAGATAAAGCACTTCCTTGATGAGCTTGACTGTGGCTCATTTGCTGGAGTGCAACAAATGATATAAATGTTTGAAGACCATTTTCCTGATTGTGGGAGGAATATAATGTTGGGGCATTTAGTGTGACATCACAATAGAGACTCTTGTTGCTGAAGGGGACTGGGAATCGCTGGAGTTCCAGTGAAGTGCCCGTGCATACTTCTTTTAATGTTGAGTCTGACTTTTGTTTGTCAGCTATTAAATCGTGACTCAGTATGCCATCAGCAAGTGTATTAATGTTCACTCTTGAGAGTGTATCTGCTACTGTGTTATCTTTACCTTTTATGTGGCATATGTTTGTAGATAATTGCAAGATGTAATCCAAATGTCTAATTTTTCGAGATGTGTATTTGTCCAAGTTAGTGTTCATAGCCATTGTCAGCAGTTTATGGTCAGTGTAGATAGTGAAATCTCTTCCCTCAAGCAGATGGTGTAAATGTTTGATGGCTAAGTAGATAGCCAGTAGTTCTCTGGATAAGGTACTATACCTGGTTTGAGCTGATGAGAGTTTAGCCGAGAAGAAAGCAATTGCTTTATGCTGGGACTTTAGTTTTTGCTTGAAGACTACACCTACTCCTGCATCAGATGTGTCTGTAGTCAGTAATATTTTTGCCTGTGGATAGTTGTCAATAAATGACAATTTTGTGAAGTCAGCAGGTGCGGTTTTTGCAGTGTTGAATGCATGCATGCATGGCATTGCTTTCCTAAGTGATGTTTTTGTTTTTCTGAAAAAGATTTGTTAAGAGGTAAAGTATTTCTGAACAATTCCACACAAATCTTCAGTAGAAATTGATCATTCTGATGAAAAGTTATAGTTGTCTGATTGAAGTTGGTGTAGGAAAGTCCTGGATGGCTTTAATCTTTTCCATTGGTGTCAATGTTGTGTCCAAAGAAGTTGATGCTTGGCAAGCCAAAGACACATTTGTCTAAATTGATCAGAAGACCAGAATGAGACAATCTTTGAAACGCCTCATGTTTATGTGTATTGACATCATCACTAGCTATCAGGATATTGTCAATATATGCATATGTGAAGGGATGACTATGTAAAACTTTATCAATTAGGCGTTGAAATGTCTGAGTGGTGTTCCTCAGGCCGAATGGCATTTTTACGAATTCGTATAGGCCAAATGGGATGGTAACAACTGTTTTGGGAATGTCATCCATAGACACAGGGATTTGGTGGTATGCTTGGGTTCAGTCGATCTTAGAGAAAATGTGGGTACCCTGTAGTCTTGATGCAAAGTCATGGATGTGAGGGACTGGGTAGGGATCAGGCATGGTTGAGGAATTGAGTTTCTTGTAATTGACACATACCCGGAAGTCCGTACTTTCAGGTTTCGGAACCAGGGGTAGTGGTGAGGCATATGTGTTGTCTGATAGATAGATGATGCCTTCATTCAACATTTTCTGGAATACTTTCTTCACATAGTCATATTTGTGTGGTGGCAATCGTTGTGGGTAAGAACTTGTGTGCTGTCCAGTTGTTCTGATATGGTGCTGGGTTTGATGTTTTTCTGAATCAGTATTCTTAAATGGCTGTGTGATTTCTGTTTACTGATCTAATATGTCTATAAACTCACGATTGTGGCAAGTTGCGACACTGATTCCTGTTGTATTGTAATATGTGTGGATACTAATGATACAGATGCTTGTGTATTGTCCGACAGGGTACTCATATTTATGTGCACTGGGACATTAAAATGTTCCAAGGAATCTGCTCCAAGTATGTGTGTCCTACATTGGCTTGAGTAAATAACCATGTAAAATCATGTTGCATGTCAATGTTTAAGGTGAGTGTCTTTGTACCGTAAGTCTCTATGTGTGAGCTGCTTGGAGGGGGTATCACGCTGATCGCTGCTCTTGTGTTCACAAGAAACATTAGTCTGCTGTTTTTGTCCCATACGTAGAACAAACAGCATTGTATTTTTCCATTGGCTGAGCCCACCACTGCTACCCTCTGGTTTTTAATTTTCCCTGGGCCATCTCATACTTGCAAGACTTTTTGCAGTTCCTTGCTTTGCCTCAGAAAGTTTAATGGAACCAGCAGATATCTGGGTTGTTCTTCTCTCTGGCTGTGCACTCTGCTGTCTTAAACTGGAGATTTGCACGACATTAGTGAACCTGGATCTCTGGGAGGTGATACTCTGCATGGTGAATATTGCTTTGTGCTGCAACCAATTTCTGGGGTTAACTTAATTATATGAAAGTAGCTGGAGTAGGGATGTTGATGAATTGACTGACATCTCAGTTGCATCTTTGTTGGAAGTCATAGTGGATACAATGTTTTTTTTGTTTTTCATCAAGTAATCACTTGCTGCTGTGTCATTCACATTGTAGGTCACCACTTTGTTGTGGGTGGTATATTGGCCCGCAAACAGATATCGAATGACAGAAGACAACAACAAACAAAACAAGGACTTGAGTAAAAATAAATATTGCCAAGTTTATTTTTGTTAAAGAAAAATACATAAACAAAAATAATGTTAGTGTGAATCTAGACATGCTCATGCAGAGGGTGAGAAATAGCATATTCTAGAGAAGGGCAGTTTCATGTTTGCTAGAGAGTGTTGTCCTGAAAAGGACAATTTATTGCATATCATTGGCAAGGATGGCTGGAGTGGCGGGATCTGGAGACCTACTGGAGATGGCTGATATGGCAGGAGCTGGAGATGACTGGAGTGAAGGCCAATGGCAAGCTGGAGATGATGATGGCTGGCAAGCTGGAGCTGCTGTTGATGGCTGGAAGCTGTAGACAGGCAGTTGGCTGCTGCAGGAACAGATACTACAATTTGATCCTGATACCTGGGTATTTACCCATGCCCCCCATCCCACTGGAGTGTGATACAACACAAGGTTAATTATTTAATGTGGGGAATCTGAGCGCATTGTTTTATGCTATAGATACTAACATGCAAGGGGGTGAGTGGGATATGAATAGCGGAGGTAGGGGATACTGATCACACAACGAGTTTCATTTTACCAGGCTGTTTGAATACTGATGGAATGTACCATGGTGGCACACAAAAGCTAAAAATGTCACACTAATTTGGCAGCTTTCACAACTGGTTTTTTCACCCATTTATTGCATAAATCCTCTTTGGTCAGTCTTTGTCACATCTTATATTCAGATCATAGTGAGACAGAATATCTCTATGCAGGACCATGAGCTGTCTGGTGTTCCACATAACCATTCTGGCTATGGCCAAGAGTGTGAGGAACATCATGCATTTCAGGCCCTCTCACAGAGAGGCCACATTATCACATACATAGTGATAGAAGACATGTTCGGCTGTCTCTTCTGGATCACTGCATCTTCCACGCTTGTATGGGTACTTCAGCTACTCCCATCCTGAACCTGATATTGTTGACTGGCAAGGCATTTTGTTCCAGGCATCAAGTCAGAATTGGTGAGGAAATCAGTACCTGGAGCTCAGTGTCACTGAAACTGGTGTTCCTCCTCTGTCATGCCAAGGTACTAATAGAGGGGATCACAGGCAGCCTCTTTTACCTAGGTGTGGCAAACCCAGTTCTCTATGATGTGGAATCCAAACTTCCTTACACACCATTGGTCATTCCCTCACCCAGATGAGTTTAGAGAGGAGTTACTGGAATATAGTCAGCTTTTTCAGTGATGAAAAGGACTGACAATCTGTACAGGATCAGAGTGTAGTTGTAAGTGACAAATGCCTGTAGAGCCATGCATCCACTATCTTGTCAACTTTTGCCTTGTTTTTCTCGAGTTGGAGATCAGGTCTGAACTACAACCCTAAGATGCAAACAGGTCCATTTGCCCACTCAAACATTCCCAGCAGAGCCCTCCCTCTCCACGTTCTCAGCCTCAGTCTGGTGGACTTGGATTTATTGATCCTGGCCTCTGTCACTTGCTCATAGCACAGAATTTCTGCGCTTACCTGGCTTATGTCCCAGCAGCTGGACACACAGACGGTGACGTCATCAATGTATGACACCCGGGCTGTTACCTCACTTGACAGTCTAATTCCCCAGATTGGGGAAAACTCAGGACCTCCTTTTAGTTTCAGGAGTAAGGGTTCCAGCATGAGTCCATAGAGCAAGGGTGATAGAGGGCGACTATGCCTAATGGACCTTGTGATATTGAACAGCTTGGACCTTTTGCCATTCACCTGTACTATGGCACTGGGGTCTTGGTATAAGAGTCCAGTTCATGTGCAAAGTCCATAGAGCAAGGGTGATAGAGGGAAACCCTGCCTAATGGACCTTGTGATATTGAACAGCTTGGACCTTTCACCTGTACTATGACACTGGGGGCTTGGTTCATGTGCAAAAGCCTTCACTAAACTTGGTGGCCTCTAGTGTGTTCTTTCAGGAAACGATGGTCCCTGATTGAACCAGCTGTTGAAAACTATTGCCAAAAGATAAACAAACATGTGTGGCATTTTGAAGTAAATTTCATAGGGGTGGTCATTGTGTCTTAGAGCTTTGTTGGTACCAACTTACCTCAGAGCAGCAACAATCACACCTTCCATTATCAGACCTTCCATTATCAAACCTTCATATCTAGCTGCCTTGTGTGGTCCTAATCTGAGGAAATCAGCTAAATGCTCTTGGAAAGAGGTTTTCTGCAGATCAGGCTCCCTGGCAAAGAGGCCTTCAAAGTGCTCTCTGAAACCACTGCAAATACTAGCTGATTATTGCAGCCGTCCATCAGGGGTGGTGATTTCCTGGATGAAACAATCTGCTCATCATTGGAGCTCTTCTCTATGCAGTTTTGAGCCCATATTTATGGCTTCAGGTGACATCTTTTGCAGTCTGGCTCTAACCACCTAACCCTGGTATTGCACACCACCTATAAATTTTAGTTCATCTCAGGTCATTTCCACAATGCGAAGGTTTCTTTCTGCCATTCATAGTCTCAGGGCCACGGAACACCTGTTTGGATTGCTTTTGAAGCCTCTTCATATCCTGAACCAGGCTTACAACAATGCTGCTTAAGCTTTTTTTTCAGTTGTTTTTAAAAAATGCAGGAATGCCAACAGCATAAGACACCTGTATATAGTTTTATGTAACATTGGTCATTTGCATACTGACTGTTTTGAATTTAACAACACAATGTTCATTAAATGCGGTGATCTACAGAACTTGATTCTTTTTACAAAATGGAGGATTTATCAGATTTAAGGAATACACTTTCCTACCAATTAGTTCTTTAAAACAAGATTTTACAGTACTCTGTAGAAAATACTTTTTCACCAAATGTGTTTTCAATCCCTGACTTCAACATTTTCATGGAAATTTGAATATTCCAAATTTTGCAGTCAGAAACATCATAAAAACTTAGATTTAAAACATCCTCAATTAATTAACCAACAGTCTGAGATAGATATAGAGGAAGTTGATAGCTAATTTGTTTACAAAATATTTTCAACTGTTGAATCAAGAAAAAAAAACTGATGGGGGCACTCACTATAGAGGATAACTTACCTTTACCTTTTCATAAGTTCTTGAAACTGAGTTTGTTGAAGTAAAAATCTTAAATGTATAAATATGAGTGATTAAGCTGAATTGCTAAAAAATAAAAAAAAAGTCTCTCTTCATCATTGTCTAAAACAATAATAATTTTCTATGAGGTTAAGATTAAGGTTATTATTATTCATTAAAATATGTAAAATAAATGGTATATGTTCATGTGTCTGTTTAAAAAGTCTTGGATTATTTTTACTACGACCCCTTCCCAAAATGTTGTGATGCAATTATTGATTTGTATATAATTACTATAAATTGTTCATGCTTAGACAACTTTAAAGCAGCATAAACATTTTATTTTTTCTTCTTTGGAATAGAGCTAAAATAACTAAAAATTATTTTGCTTGAGACTAAAAACAGTGCATGAATATCAATATCAAACATACTTGTACAAGATAAAAAATAAAATTAATGAAAGATGATTTATTTTTTTCCTTTTTTTAACATGGGTATTATTTACTTATCTGACCATCCTGGGTATGACGATAAACTACACCAAGCAGTAAGGCCTCTGATTGGAAGGTTTTGAGGAGCATGGAACCACCTCTTTGTTCTATTGTTCCCAGGTCCACCTTGACCTGGGGTGGTAGCGCCTGTTACAGTCCCAGCTATGGGAAAATAGTTAACTCCCAAACTGGATTCAAAATACTATGAAAGTATAAAAAAATATTATAGTAAAAATATCAGCAAAACATTCTGATAGTAAAAAAAATTAAAAGCAATACATTTTTCTAAAAAAAAAAAAAATTACAGTAATGCATTTTTGAAAAGAAAAATTACCAGCTCTACATTTTTCTAAAAGAAATTACTAATGCTCCTAAGAAAATTAAATTTCGGCATTAAATGACCCATAAGTAGCTGATATGCCGCTAAACAAACAAAATACTTATCTAAAATAAGTTTACCTTCCAATAACAAATGATTTCATCACTGGAGAAATAAGATTGAAAAAAAAAAACTGATTTGTGACGTCATATACAAGCCCTCTATTTCAACCAATCAGTGGAGTCGGTTGCCATGTTATGGATTTGGTAGGTGTTTTAGTTTTTTACTTGAAGTAAAAAAAAAAAAAAAAAAACAAATATGTGGAGTTTATTGCTTTTATTAGAAACAATCCAATAACAATCAGCAGCTGAATGAATCCAGATCTTTAAGGAATAACAGGCCAAAACATCCTAGTTTAAAAACGTGACCCTTTTTATATGGCCAAAAGAAGAAATACTCACAATAACGTCCCTGTGGACCAGCTTTATCATCACTTTTTCTGTAAGTCAGTTTTTTTTGTTTGTTGCTAATATTTCCGGTTTCTTCAACTTAAATATTAAAAAAAAAAAATTGGTTGTCATACACTAAAAGTCAAATTCAGTATTTAATTTAAAAGTGGCAACAAGTAAACTTGGGTAAAAAATTTAAAAAATTAATTGAATTTATTTATTCTAATTTATTTATTTGTTTATTTTTTTTCTCTAAGCATATGGATTGTGATCGCACTCTAAAAAATAAAAACGACTCTTAGAATAATTGAAATTAAAAAAGGAAAAGAAAATTTAATTTCGTTTGGTGGTTGTTCTAGGGTAAATTTTGGTTTTAACTCCCGAACACTAAATATCCTTTAAAAATTTCCAAAATCGTCATAATTCCGTGCAAATGTACATGCTGAACTCGAATTAACAATTAAATAATGAAGGAACCATACCGTTTTGGAGTTATCGACAAGGAAAAAAATCGGACTTCTTGTTGGTCATTCGTCCCCCATTACTGGCATCATGAATACTCTTTCGGTGCAGGGTACTACCGGCCTATTTACTTCTTTTACAGACTTTCCTTGCAGAAAATCACTACGCACTACCGTAAAGAAATGTAATTTTGTTTGTTTTTTTGTTAAGTGTAGTTTTATTTATAACAAAAACAAATTAAATAATACGATAGAACCTTTTTCCCGTTTCGAATAGCAATGACAAATTAAAAGAACAAATTAAATAATAAAAATAAAAAGCATTCTTTTTTATTTTAAAATTGTAAATAAAAAAATTAATGTACAAACTTGGTAAATGAATTTAATGTTTTTTATTTTTTAATTTGTCCCCTTTTCTACACAGAAAGAAACCCCCACCCCTAACCTTAACACCTAACTCTAAAGTTAACCCGATTTATTGTATTATTTATTTTTTTTTATTTGTCCCCTTTTCTACACAGAAAGAAAACCCCACCCTAACATTAACACCTAACCCTATAGATATTTTAAGTTTAGGTGTTAAGGTTACGGTTTTCTGTGTAGAAAAGGGGACAAATTAAAAAAAATTAAATAAAAAAATCAACCCTTCTACTTTACCAAGTTTGTGCATTAATTTTTGTCCCCTTTTCTACACAGAAAGAAAACCCCATCTCTAACCTTAACGATTAATTTTAGGGTTATGTGTTAAGGTTAGGGTTGGGGTTTTCTGTGTAGAAAAGGGGACAAATTAAATAATACAATATCAGCCCTTCTATTTTACCAATTTTGTGCATTAATTTTTGTTTTATTTTCAATTTTACAACATAAAAAAAATGCTTTATTTTTATTATTTAATTTGTTCTTTTAATTTGTCATTGCTATTCGAAACAGGAAAAAGGTTCTATTGTATTATTTAATTTGTTTTTGTTATAAATAAAACTACACTTAACAAAAAAACAAAAAAAAAATTACATTTCTTTACAGTAGTGCGTAGTGATTTTCTGCAAGGAAAGTCTGTAAAAGAAGTAAATAGGCCGGTAGTACCCTGCACCGAAAGAGTATTCATGATGCCAGTAATGGGGGGCGAATGACCAATAAGAAGTCCGATTTTTTTTCTTGTCGATAACTCCAAAACGGTATGGTTTCTTCATAATTTAATTGCTAATTCGAGTTCAGCATGTACATTTGCACGGAATTATGACGATTTTGGAAAATTTTAAGGGATAGTTAGCGATCGGGAGTTAAAACCAAAATTTACCGTTCTAAGATCCTGGTTTAACTTTACTTTACAAATATATTGTTCAAATTTTCATTAATTTTCTGACTTCCTTATTGGTTGGTTACACGCACCAAAAATTGTAGTGTGCATTCATTTTTTTTTTTAGTTACCCTATTTTTTCTTTTTTTTTAAATCTGTGTTCTTTACTTATTTGCAAATATTCTTCTGATAAAAAAGGACCCCCAACAAATCAAACATTTTTTCTTACAATCTTAACTTAATCATTAATGTTTATTCAATAAACATTAATGATTGGAAACAAACTTTATTGTTTCCAATTTCATTCCAGTTACATGGAAATATAATAACATTCTGTCATTCTTTCTTAGTAAGTAACGTTGTTTTTTTTTGTGTTTACATTCTCTAACTAAAACGTTGCTATAATTCGTTGAAAACAATGACCTAACAATGTAAAATAAAATGTCATGATTGTAAACACTCTCTGACCTCCAGTTGTAGTACATCTTTTAACTTTTATGTAACTGCTGCTAAACAACTGACACGCGAATAATTCATTCATTCATGTTATTTCTTAAAGGCACACACGCCTGCGTTTGAATGAAACATCCTCGTACGTTTGTATCATTTTCGCTTTTTCCAGTTTATTTCTTTTTTCCCTTAGCTTTTGTTTGTCGATACAAAAATTAAATTATTGTTTTTTTTTCTTTTTGGCTCCAAGTTTAGCGTTGCTTCCATCATCCTTTTAATATCCGTCTCTATACCGCCTTTCTTTTCTGACTACACTCATGAACAAGTGTTTAAATGATAATGGCTTGTCTTCTCTTTAATTTACGTACCAAATTGATTAATATTAATTTATTTTAGATACTTTGATTAACACGATGTTGTATTATTTTGCAATATACGCTTTCATCTTTCCCTCCTTATTGAAGCAGATTTCAATTTGACTTGAATTTTGAATCATTGACAACTCTGTAGTGTAGTACTGTGTAGTCTGTACCCACATAACAATGGATTAAAAAAATAAATTGTAATCAGCCAACCACTATTTCTTTTTCAGACATTCTTCATTCATCGCTGGAGCTCGTCAGTTACAGTTGGAAAGAAAAAAATCCCGATAAATAAGAAAAAATCGAGTCGAATATAATTTCTTAGATAATCGCATGCTTCTTTTTTAGTGGGTGGAATATGCTACATCTGTTCTCAATGGAAGGAACGATTAGTGGACAAGTAACATAACTGCTATATTCCATCACAGTTTTTCTTTAGTTAAAAAACTTGGAATTAAGGAAAAAATAATATTGTTTTCTGTCTACTGATAAAAAAAATTCTCCTGGCTGATTTGGTCTGCTGTTCAATTTAAACACAAAAAATGAATATGGAGACTAACGGTACCTATAACAATGTTACGACCAACTACGGAGCAACAGAACCAACAGAAAAACATGCAGTGGAATTAGTGACAAGTGCTACCGACCCGTCCAAATTGGGTAAGTTTCTGTTTTTAAATCTAGTTTCTCCTTTTTATTTTTTTTCATTATAAATTACTTCTAACTTGAAACATTAACAAGTTATTTTTGTTGTCGAGAAAACGAAAACAAAGCTGTAGTTATTATAAGACCAGGTAAAAATAAGAAAAATCTCCCTGTGTCAACTTGGAGATGTCTATTTCATGAGAACCAGTTTAACTTTAAGTTATAATCGTTCAGTCTCTATCCTGCGAGTTGTAACTTTTAAAATTGGAAAATACTTTTTCTGAAAATGAAAAAGATATCATAATGAAATGATTGTTACTCAACTGACACTATGAGAGTGAAGTATGACTGAAAATGTATATGATCAACTGAAAACAAATTGATACATACTTAGTTTAGTAGACTTACTTTTTGAACATTTATTTGTAAAAATTTGACAATTAAACTAAAGTAAACGAAAGCTGACAATTTCGACTTGATTTATGTTTTTAGGACTTCACTTCTGAGTGAATAAAAGCGGAAAATGTAGATGACTTAGTTGAAAATACTCAGATTTTCAAAAGAACCCCTTCGTGAAAACAAATCTAAATCTCTCATTTGCATTTGACTCATCAGAAAACTCATAAAAGTTAATAAATCATTTTTTTTTTCTGGGCAGGTTTCTAAATGACGAGACTTCAGACAGGCGCCACTCGTGTTCGAATAAAAAAGTAAAAAGATTTCGAAATCTAATTTTTAGAGAAGTCACAGGCCCGCATTTTTCAATTGGTAGATTGCTATCCTTATTTTCTCCACCTATTTGGCTAATTAATTATTAGCTAATAGTCAAACATTCAGAATAGTTCCCATATTTTCAGTTTTTATACTTCTTTTTTTTCTTAAGAAACTTTTTTTTGCGTTATGTTAAAAAAAATAAAATCGCAATAGTTGTCAATTAAAAAAAAAAATCTGGAAACTGAATTATTGTTGGAAATTTAACATTAAACAAGTTATATATGTAGGCGTGTTAATTTTGTAAAAAAATAAATTATGAAATGGAAAGATTATCCCTTGACTCTGATTACACGCCAATTAGTGTAATGACTTGACTCACCACGCAGAATCTAAGCATAGACTAGTGCACGAGAAGATTATTATTGTTTAATTTATTGAATGGTGGGTAGCTACATTTCTCTTTCGTCACGCATTATTTTCACTCTTCTTTCTATAACAATAAAAAATGTATTAATTAAAATAAAAGAATTAAAAAAAAAAAAAAAACATCAAAAGTCAAAACATGTCTAGTGTCTCTGCTCTCTCTTCCTAGGCTGTAGGTTTTTAATCCCAAACTAAAACATAACAATCGACTTCTAGTAGTTCAACGGAGTTTTAGAAAAAAGTCCTAAAAATTTTATTGTCGACTTTTCTGGTGAGTTGAGGATTTTCAACAAAAATCCAAATATCAGCATTTTTTAACCCAAAAAACTGCTGCTATTGATTCGGATTTTATTTTTAGCTATACCTTTTTTTTTTTTTTCCATTGAATTTAAACTTGTGAAACACTTAAAATTTAATAAAGTACACTAAGTACAGAAATTAATTTGAAAAATCTCTGTTGTAAAGAAATAGTCAAGAAAATTATTTAATTCAATTTTTCAGAATAACATATGGCCAGGTCATAAAAAAAATATTTTTTTTAATGTGCTAAAAAAGCACATTAAAAAAAAAATTTTTTATGTTTACATTACTACTGTTTTATTTCATTTATTTGATTTCTTTTCTTTCAAACAGTTTCTCTAGTCATGATCTGTTTATAAATTGGGTTGAAGATTTTACATAAAAGAAAAAAAAAAATCTTTTTTTTTTTTATATTTTCGAGGCTCACGCTTGGATCAACTAGTATGGACATGAAACCATGATGAAAAAAAATGCCCCCCCAAAAAACAATTTCTTCAACATCTTTATTATTTAAATTAAGGAAAGCTCAAAGTATTCTTTGATGTAAAAATTAAAAAAAAATTTATCCTTTTTTTTTTTTTTTTTTTTTTTTTTTTTTTTTTTAGAACTTTCGATATTTTAATTAAATTTTTTTTTTTCTTCTGTCAACGCGGGACCTTAAATTTAATTTGTACGAGAAAGTTTATCAAAGATTTGGAAACTCTTGTGAAATCAGATAATTGTTGGATTTTAATGAAACTTTCAGGACTTATTCAGAAATTAATAAAATTATTTTTAAAACGTTAATTTTTTAGAAAATCTTTGTAATTTTGTTTACCCCCCACATTTAGTTTTTTTATGAAATTTCGAGAAATTCTTTTCTGTATTGCTTAAAAATTTATTCTGACAAGTCCCCGGCGAATTTAAAATCAGTTTTGTCAAGTGATAATATTGTTCAATTTCAAATTGGTTAAGAAGCGTCTTGTCTGGTCAACCAAAGTTTCTATCTCAAGAGTCAGGAGTCAAATGACCAAAATAAGTTATTTTACACATAGGCTTCAAGTGGCACTTCCGGTAGCATTGAAAACATTCAAAGTATAATATAAATTATTGACCACTGACAGCATTTCCCTCACATTTTTTAGGCCCATCACCTGCTTAAGGGAAGCTATAAATACAGACCATAAAGCAAACAATGGGCAGTTGACAAATACATTCCGTATTGTCAACTCAACCAATTAACTAATCCACTGAAACATTTCATGCTTCTCTGATGTAGATTCTACAATGAAACAAACGCATGAACTTTCCTCCTTTCAAGGGGGTTTTATTAAACACACCTTAATGTGTGTTTTGTGGTCAAACTTTTCCATTTTCATGGATTTATTTAACACCCCCTCACTGTGTGTCTTTGTACCTTTCCCTCTTCATGGACTTTATTAAACATACCTAAATATGTACGTGTGAACTTAGCCTTCTTTTCAATGGTCTTATTATATTCATCACACTATGTATAAAACATCTAAATAAATTGTTGTTTGTTAATAAAGAAATCTTTATCATCTTGTTCATTTTTAATTCACTTATTTAACTGCCATGCTTCATCATTGCATTAAGATTGCTTTATTCTGGACAGTACCCAGAATAATTAGTAATTGCTGCCATTATTTTATCTGAGTTAGCCCAAACACTTTTTGCACCCCATAAATCAAATAGTTCCATAACTTCTCTTGAGAAAGTCAGCATCCTCGACAATCTCACAATTCAATGACCTCCCAATAATTTAAAAAGAATTTTGAATTATCTTTGTATAAATATAAATGTACTTATTTTTGTAAATATGAATGTCCATACACAACATTATCAGAAAATAAGAGATATCTATAATAAATTGTGAAGGCTGAGAAGGACTAAAAATGTTAATAAGACTTCTTCAACATTCCTTCCAGGGTTGATTAGGGTATATAACTGGTTTGGTAATGGAGTTAAGGGCTCTATAGTTGCCACAAGCTTATTTGCCCAAGAAAACTAGTTTCAGAAATTGCAAGTAACTAAAGTTGAATTTAGCCAAATAATGGAACTTGAAACATATACAGTCTGGACATCAACTGGACAACTCCATTGCATGTAACCCCCAAAGGTAATAGCACTTGAGTAACTCCATTACCAAACCAGTTATATACCCTATTCCAAATATCCACACCAGAACAGTATATGCCCAAGGTAAATGCTTTTTTGTCAAAGTAGGCCTCATCAGTGACTGTCACTAGATCCTGGTAGAACTGACTCATATTCCCAGGTGCCTAATAAAAGGAAGTCTATTCAAGCTTACTGGACCATTCCTTGATTTATTTTTCAACCTCTTGCATTTTCAACATTTTGGCCAGGGTGTCTCACTCAGAATTATGGATGCTGGATATGGAAAGCATTCATGTTGAGGTTAAAATCCACGATGTTGTCTGTGATATTCTTATCAGTGTCTTTTCATCTGTGGCTAAAGCAGGAATTTTGCCAGAAATTGGAAAAATCTGTAATGTGCAATTCTGTCATTATTGTATTTTTTCAAAAATCTATAATTAATAGCAGATTTTAATTTTTATAATTAATATTAGATTTTTACATTGGACATTAATGGGTTCATTTTATTTATCTGACCTTCACAATAGAATACAGCATAAGGTCTTCTTTTTTAGGTGGGGAGCCCATGCCCATATATATGGGCTGAGGACAAAAATTGTCCAGTTCCCACATCTACTATTATGTTGATATTACACTGACAATGTAAGTGAAACACAAAAGATGTGTTGTTAAACTTGGAAAAGTTTATTTGTTGAGCAATGGCTTGAAAGGGAGAACAACAAATTTAGAAAAAGTCAGCATGACTATACAAGACTTTCTGCAATCAGTCTATTTAATAACTTGTATAATCTGCTATAACCAATTGATGTAAATGTTTCTCTTTTTCACTGACTGGCACAGCTGTACATTTTAGGTTTTGATGAAAATCACCATTATTGAACAGAATGCAATAAATTTAAATCCACTTTAGTCAAGATGACAACTTGAATGATTTACTTTATTTTATCTCTGTTAATCAATAAGTTAATCTAAGTATTCATATTTACTAAGATAGCTTAATGTTACAAAGTCAGGTGTGCATGTGGAAAGATTGTGTTGCACAAATAGTGAGGGCTTGCTCATCTTGAAAATCAGCATATCTTATCCTAGTCAAGATTTCTAGCACTAACATCTAGTATTAGTAAGAAATATTCAAATATTTTAGCCATAAAATAGTCCCAAATATTTATCCATCAAATTAGTTACTAG
This sequence comes from Acanthosepion esculentum, assembly GCA_964036315.1. Lineage (NCBI taxonomy): Eukaryota > Metazoa > Mollusca > Cephalopoda > Sepiida > Sepiidae > Acanthosepion > Acanthosepion esculentum. The sequence goes on from OZ038488.1 coordinate 3,313,482, forward strand.
AGAATATAATAGATAAATATTTTCTTTGTTGGAAGAATGATTGTGCATAAGCTTTAATTTACTTTGTCCATTTTCAACATCTCCCTTTCGAGCAATAATAATTCTCTCACTTATCGCAAGGAAACTGTAGAAATATCTCTTGTAAAGTTATTGCTGGTCATAAAATTGAAGTTTGTGATGATGACTAAATGACATGATTCAAACAGGATTATTAATGACTTCCAAAATAAAGTCATTGTAAGACTGTAATTATAGTAGAAACAGTAATTGTGGAGTAAATGAAAAAGGTGTACAAACATTGCCAACAAAATTTGTATTAAGGTTTATCTATATCCAAAAATATAACTGTATCATGGGAGATATTCAATGATAAGAAGATAAAAAAACAATGTCTAATGCTAAGATCAGTCACATTTTCATTTTACTGCAGGTTCTGGAATTATTTCTTGTAACATTCTTGAAAACTTTTTCTAAGTATTGTGTAGTAACTTTTTCTTTGTGTGGAACTTTTATGTTAATCTTTTTGGAATCATTAAGAATGTCAAATCATATTAAATAACTTTGTAAAAATCAGTAAAAATTAACTTTAAAATAAGCTAATATTTGTTTTCTCTGTAAAGCCATCCAAACTTTTTACTTTCATTCATTTTATATTTTTCTCTATCTGTTGATATTTTCTAATTCTGTTTATTCAGCTCAATGCTTAGTCTACATTTGAAAAACTATTCTTTTAATGGAATTTATTGCTTTACTGAATTATATTTTTCTATACTTAAATGGATTAATATTTTTAATAGTTTGAAAATATTTACCTATAATACAATGCCTTACATTTTTTTCAATCATCTGTTATTGTTATATGTATAAAATGAAGAAAATATTACATACAAAAATTTATAACTTTCTATAATCACAGATTTTTCCAGGAAATTCAAAAATGTAATTTCTGCTATTGTTCAGTTAAGTATCTATATAATATTGCAAAGTGATTCTTTTAGATGTTTTAAGAAAGCAAGAACAAAACCTGTGATTTATTTATTTTTCAAAAATGGTATTTCTGAGTTCCCAAAGTGAATAAATTTTGCAGACATCCTTACAAAACTACTGTTAATGTCCGTACAAAATTACTGTTAATGTATAAAAGAAAACAATACTTTATATAAAATAATTAAGCCTTGTACCATAATGAGTTAAGCAATTACAAGAGCAGTGATAATTAGTTGTAGTCAGTATTAATTAGTAAATAAACATATTAATTTAAAAATTGAAAAAAACCCACATTGATTTACATTTTAACAATAAAGATTTTGTAAGTAAATAATGTGTGCATAATTTTATTTGGTTTTTGTGGATATTTTTGTTAATGTTCATAGAAATCAACATGTCTGATGCTAAGAAAGTTTATACACAATTTTAGTAGAATGTCCTTACAGTTTACAAGAGAAAAGGAAATATGTGTATTGATTTTGAAAAGCTGGCATATAGTTTCAGTTGTCTGTAAGTCTTTTTATCTCTAGCTGTTTTACTTTCCCTCCTTTTGGTAAAGGAATTTACTTGGCATAAATTTGTGTAGATGAGCTGATATTTTTGAGTTTACAAGAAATACAAACTGAAAGGTTTTTGAATTTCCTCAAGCCAATTGAGATTGGCTGAAAATTCTTTTTGTAACTGATGAACCATTTACTATTACATCCAGAAATTTTAAATCTTATTCTAGGTTTTATTTTTAGTAGATTTTTCTGAAGCTTCCTGTTTATATGTTGATCTTATTTTTGTGTGGCTTTTGACATAACTCTGAAATGTTTATCTAAGACAAATATGAAACTTTGTAACTGATGTACAGTCAATTCAAAAATACTTGCTCATCTACAGACCTCTGACCGGGAGATTGAAAGTTCTGAGGAGTGTGGAACCACCTCTTAATTGCTGTGATTCCCAGGTTCACTCTGACCCAGGGTTGTAACACCACCTGTTAAGGTCCTAGTTATGGACAAATAGTAAACACCCAAACACTATAAAAGTATAAAAAATGCCAACAATGCATTTTTAAAGCAGAATTACCAGCAAAAGATTTTATAGCAAAATGACCAACAATATATTTTATCTATGTTCAAAATATTTAGATTTTGGCATTAAATAACCTATAGAGGTTGATATGCTGCTAAACAAAATCAACTAACCAACCTGCTCATCTATACAAATCTATCCCAAGCAACTCCTCTTTTCCAAAGAGGGAAGTGAGGTGGCTGTAGATCAAAAATCACTGACAACTGAAAGTACTTGACATCTTTCCTAAGTCAATATGCTTGTATTTCCTTTTCTCCTCTAAACTGTAATGACATTTTACTAGGAAATTTATTTCTATCAGATACATGTCCATTTTTACAAACATTTTAATAAAGATTATTTACTATGTCTTCAAAATATATCAATTTACAACTTTACATAAAAAAAAAACTTTGCTGTAAAAATGTAAATAAACTGCAGTTTTAAATTTTATCACAATTATTGGAAGTTTATTTACTCTATTAACTGTACTCAATTACTCAACAATATTCTAGGATAATTTTACTCTGAAATTTTAAAGTTTTTTTTTTAATCCAGTTTGTTCTGCTTTAAATTGTCTACAGAAAATTTTCTGGTTTTGGTAAAAATTAGAACATGGCTTCCTGTATCTATCTGTGTTTCCATGGCTATTTTCTTATTAATCTAATTGCAAACACAATACTGATGTTGTTAACAATTAAATTTATTAGTAATGTAGGTACATTTAAATTAATCTTCCTTTGTGTAATATTGTCTTGTATAATTTCATTTTTACTGTTTATGGTTAGACCATAATTGTTCAAAACCACTAAACCAATAAAAGATTAATTACATTAATGATCATAAAAGATCATTTTAAACAAGGAATTTCAATCTGTAGATTCATTTGTCCTTAACATTTTATTTTCTCACTGCTGGTAGATGAGATTGATATAGGAAATGGGTCTAAAACAATTCTGTTCATTTGAGAAATTAATAATATAGAAATAATAGCACCAATGTCAATAACAAATTTTGTTTTGGCAGTTCTTAGTTGTACAATGACTTTCAAATGTAGTGGGTCTGTTGAAGCTAATGAATCCTGTCCAATTAGTTTTCTGTATAATTAGTAACAAGAGTTGTTGGTTGAGAACTGGTTGATATTTGAAGGTTGCTTTACTTGTGCCATTTGCATCAAGGTTTATACATTCTTGGCTTGTCTGTGTAAAAATGTGATCTCTGCATATTTTAGATTTTTTTTTCTTTTTTTCTTGACAGTGTGGATTTTTGGTAATGTACTTTTACTGGGACTATTTCCTTTCCTATCCTTTGTGTATACCGTGTAATTTTACTATATTTTTGTATGTGTCATGTCATTTGTTCTTGCTTGCAATGAATGCCATAGAATTTCTATTCAAAGAATAAATAAAGAAAATAGATCATCTGTTAGCTGAGAAAGGGTTAGAGATGTAGTTTCAGTTGTCAGTTTTTGGATCTCTCATCATTTTGCTTCTGTCTTTGACAGAAAAAACATTTTGGAAAAACATTTGTTTTTGCGAAGGATCATTCCAAATAGCATTGAGTTCTGTAAATTGTTCTTACTTATGTATATTTTAGAAATATAAGAAAATAAGTTGTTCTTTTGAGGGGAAAATCATTTATTGTTTGATTATCCCTAGAAATAAGAATTAAAAAAAACAAACTTATGGAAATTTTTGATTTTTTCATGATACCAATAGAAACTGAGAAAACTGTCTAATAATGCAAATATTCTTGGAAGACTGAAAATCTTTTTGCTGTATAATCTCTTTGTATACACTTGATGTTTAAAACTGCCTTTGAAACTAATAGTAAACTACACTGTCAGATTTTATTATGCATATCATAGTTAATATCAATTGTAAAAACAATCTGATGTCAGTAGATTTTTCAGGATATATAAATATGAGCAATATATCATTTGAGTTTCTGTTTGTAATATCTTATTAAAATGTTGATAATAACTTGCTTTGAAGACGTTGGTTTTACTATACAAATAAACCAAATTCAAAATGACATAAAGAAATCACTATTGGCCATAGAAACATATTTTAGTAACACAATATCCTATATACTTTAATAAATTATTTTACATGTTAATATAGTCTCCTTGATATTCTGTAACCTGAAAGTTATAGAATGTCAGTATTTCATCTATTTATTTCATTTTCTACTGTTTGACTTTAATGTTATTTATTTTTATTTTTTCCCAGAGACCTCTGTCTGGATATTGTTTTCTATTTTCATATATGTCTCTTTTAATCATGGAACACAATTTATTTACTGGGTTAACATTTGGAGAAACTCTGTGGCTTTGTATTTTTTTTTTTTTTTTTAGAGTGGCTAGTAGTCATATTTTTAGAATGTGGAAGGGCATTTTCTTGTGTGAATATAATTGTAATAGTAGGCAAAGTTTAATAAAATATTTCTTAAGCAGATGATACTTTTCAATAGATTTATCTCCTTAATACTTCATTAATATAAACACCAGCATTCTTAAAGAAAGAAAAACCAGCTGACTGAAACCAGATACTTGAATAAACAAAAAGAAAAAGATCAAAGACCCAGTACTAATATGAAGGACAATCCCACATGCACTCACTGGCTACTTACTAACTACAATATAAACCCATGAAAAACAAATCCTCGAGGTCAGTCTTTACCTTCTTTTACCTTTTTCACAGAAAGCAGGTCAGGCTGGTCCACTCTACCCCATCAAAGAACTAATCAGAACAGCTGCCTGTTACAAAGTTGGGGTTCTCTCTCTCTGTTCCAACATACTGTGAGCTCTGAACTCTCTCACCAACAGCAAGGATTCAAGTTTATATTTGTGTTCAAGAAAATAAATCTTCCAAAACAATGTTAACTATGTATTCATTTTGAATGTAAAAACCAACATTCAGCACCAACCTCCACATAATCTTTTGTTCAAACCTTCTTGATTGTAATCTATATCACTCAAAAAACTATCGTGCAAGAGCTTGAATAATTCTCTACATTTATTGTGGTCTACAATAATAGTCCGATACAAATTATCTCATAAGTTATGTGAGTGTAATACGTCTATCAAGGATTGAACCTCTAGCCCAGCCACCAAGTAAATCCAATGTATCACTACATTCATTACTAAAGATTATTGCTGAGAAATTACTTTTTACTTCACTCATCTTTCACATTTCTCTTTGTGATATTTAATTAAAAGTAGTAGTTTGGTTGCATTCATATTTTTAATTAGTCTTTATATCCTGCACCATTTCTCTCTATTTACATTTGCAACACTAGCTTCTTCAATTATTTTCTTGCTAGTCAATCAATTTGACAATTTGATTATTACTTTTCATTTTCCTTAAATCTCTTTTGCTGACATTCTTAAAGTCTTGTTATCTTAACAATGTTTGCATTTTTTTTATTATCCACTGATCAACCTTTTACAATTTCCAACAAGTCAGATATTTTTATCTTTTGAGATTATATCTTTCTTGCAACTCATGGCAATCTTTACATTTATAAAATGAAAAACATAAATATCAGTAACAAAATATATATATATATATATATATATAATATTTTTATTATAATATATTACAATAAAAATAATTTATATCACTACACAAAAGCTTTCATATTTAAATACTAGGATTGTACTTCATCAGGCATGTTAGATAAATGGTTATAAAAATAATTTATTTGGGAAATTGAAAACAAATCATTTCACTCCATCTGTTTGGTCTCTTATTTGGATACTACCACTATATAACTGTTTTGTGTGTGTGTGGCACCAAGCCGTCAGCCCGTGGTCAACTCCCAGTCGCGGCGTGAGGCTGTAAGGTTTCTTCTACCCGCGTTTTGGGGTTGACTTTTTGTTGCTGCCACCAGCCTGTGTCCCGGTTGTTCGGTCAGGATACCAATATGTGATACTCGGCCGTCTAGGGTCAAATCCAGTGGTCACGGCACCAATATGTGGCACCTGCGTCGAATTCTGGTCGTCGATGTTAACAGCTTCACCAGCTGTACCGGTTCAATGCCAATTCTATCGTTCCCAGCTCACTAGCAATGTCTGGTTACTGGGGTAACTGCTTTGATCTCAAGTCTAACCTACTCACGTTGTGACTTTCATATTAGGTAGACGAGATCAATCAGGCATTGGGCTGTAAGCTGAGTCCAGATTGAAGGTGGCATCGCACCAGTGCAAAGAAAAAATAAATGAAAGAAAAACCCAAGAGGTTCAAGTATGTTAAGAAACAATGATTTAACTTTATCCTTCTGTTATATACAGGAGCACGTTTTTCTCCCAGCTCGTTTCCTTTGAAATGTGACACTTCTATGTTTCAAGCAAGTTGGTCCTCCAAGTCGACAGGTTTAGTTTTTAAGTGCTGGCTTAACTTCATTCATCAGTATAACTTGCTATTGCGAGGCAACACCTTGGTTCAGAACCAGCTCAACTGTGTCTCCAGCTTGAACTATCTGGAACTCGCTGACTAACTGCTGAACGATCCATCGACATTTATTTATATGGATACCGACCAAAACCCGGTGTGTGGCCAGACGCGGCATGGGGGTCTCGGTAATCTTGATTTCTAACAAGAAATCTGTTGTCAGACCGGGAACATTGATTACTTCCCATTTTTTGAAAATTAATCACTTTTCCATTACGGGGGGTTCTCCATCGTCCGTGAGGGAATATCAGAGGCGAGCTATCCTCCTAGACACTTTCTCTCTCACATTGATATCTCATAACAATCCCTTCAGTGGGCGTTAACACCTTCTCCGCCTTTCTCATCCATTCACCTCTGGCTATCACCCATGCCACCATACGACCAATGATCTCTTGACCGTGCGTGTCTGGCTAAGCTGGCTGCCTTAAAATTATAATCTAGAATTTTTGTTTACAAAATTCTCCTTTTCCATCAGCCAAAATTTTTACGAATTCCATATTGCAAATTAAATTATCACATCTTTCTTTTGCGGCCACCCAAAATTCACTTAGCCAGCACTCTTTACTGACTCATCAATCACTGTCAAAGTTTGCCATCTGGTCCTTTACGTTAAGTTAGCTTTATAATGGAATCCTTGACTTGTTAAGAAATTAAATTCTTTTATCTCACCAAATCTCAATTCTCCACTCTATTTTCTGGGGATTACCAAAAGTTTACACACACCATATCGCCATCCAACATCTCAGCGTCTGAATCGACACATTGATAGGGTAAATAACAAACCCCTCACCTATGTCGAGACAGTGCCAAAATTTTATAGCTGCCACATTGGTTCTCTTTGCCTGTATCCAAGAAAAAAAAATAAACGATATCTTGGAAAGATAATTCATATTGTTTATCCCTGTCCTGTATCGGCATCTGTCTAAAACCAAAATTTTCATGACTGCCGTGGTCTGGCCGATATCCTAATATTTGCCTTTCTTTCTATCTCTCTTGGTGATAACTCGACTTGACAAGACTTCACACATGGCTCTTTCCGTGTTTGTTTGTTTGTTTGTTTTTTTTTTTTTTTTTTTTTTTTGTTTTTTTTTCATGAATAAAATAAAATCTCTCTTTTAACGTTGATCAGTCTCTTTTGTGATGGCTCTTTTTCGCCTTAAGTCTTTCCTGTTTTTAATGTCCATCAAGCGAATTTTGGAGTAACTTATTTTTTATAAATTTAGTTTTAAATGCACGGCAAAGATTCATAATTGAGTGTTTCCAAGGATACAGAGAGATGCACTCATCTCGACAAGGCTGCTAGCTTGTTCAATTTCAAATTTTCGTTGTATTAGTTAATACAAGTTAAGATAGTTAAGATATCGTTGTATTAGTTAATAGTTACATTTGAAAGCGGGGTTATGTTTAGGGATGGGTATGGATGTACTTTTCAACAAATTCTGACATCTGCTAAATGCATGTCATCTGGGTTTTTTTTTTAATTTTATTAATGGCAAAAAACATATGAATCAATCCACTTTATTTTTATTTTATTTTTTTTTTGACAGATGACATTCTGCATCTGTGAAAAGAAAAATGAAAAACTGTCAAACACAACACGGGGGTGGGGGGAAACTACCAGTACCCAGAAATTGAGTCCCATACCCCCAGCATTTAGTTCCCATACCCCCAAGCTGTATGGATCCCCCCTGGTTAAGAACCCCTGCTTTCATAGATAACAACATTAACAACTCTGCAAAAAAAATGATTACAAAGTCAGCATCTTTTACTAAGAAAAATGATTTCTGCTTTAACAAAAACCTTCACAGATCAATATATTCAATAAGCATGAATTTCAATATAATCAAAGTTTATTTTTATTCATGGAACAAAAGAAACTTTCAGGTGGTAGATTTTAATTTTGAATGACCTGACTTTTCATTGTCAGCAGTATTCATTATATTCTCAATCTTAAATACAGTAACTGCAATTAGAAGTTAAACAGATTTCAAATTTTATTTTTATATCGTTTTGAATTTATCAGGTTTTAACAGATTAAAATTGAATTTTTCAATATTCTCACACAGTTCTGATATGTTAAATATCCTTATCATTGTTATGTTACTCATTGACTAATTGCAAATAAATTTTAATTCCTCATTCAACTACTGAATATATGTAAATAACTTCTCTTTTCTATGTTAAATATTGAGTAAAGAAAACAGATGAAGATTAAGAATAACTAAGTTATTTACAGGCAGCATAAAATCATTTTTTTTATTTTGGATGTGTGTACGTGTTTGTATTTCATATTTTTAGTGGGTACGCATATTTGGGTAGATGATTTTTTTTTTTTTTTTTTTTAAACAGTGAAATTGACATCAACTAGACTGTCCTGGGCAGTCAAGGAAATATTAAGGAAAATAAGTCTCTTGATAAGAATCTAATTTGCATTTCCTTTTGTGGGGGAGAAACCTTAAGCTAGGTGCACTTAATTGCTCAGTCACAAGAGACTGAAGCATGGTTAAGTTACTCTTAAAAAATTCACAACGCTCATTTGGACCTTTCAAAGCCTATATCTGTTAACTTTGTTTTAGTTACAAAAACAAAGCTATTTTTAAAGAAATTAATGGATTTTTTTAATTCAACATTAATTCATATTACTATATAAATGTTATTAAGTCAAAATGGGTACGCATGTCTGTTGAGTCAAATTTTTGAAATGGTGAAATTGACATCCCTCAGCCTGGGTAATGGAAAATTTAAAGAAAATATGCTTGACATTCATTGAGCCTTGCTTTGCTGTGAAGTCTCTTGTGATTGAATAGTTATGCATTCCTGGTTTTAAAGGTAAAAGAAATGCAGGTTTGACTCCTGTTGCTAGGCACATCTTTAATTAGGATTCTCAAACTGCCCTAGTTTACACTAGTGTAAACACGTGTCAAAGTAGTGAAATTTGCTGCTGATATCTTGTTTTTGAGATTAATTTGATAAAATTAGTGTATAAACAAAATTTAATCTTTTCTCTTGCTAAAGATACAATTCTTTTTCATGTGTAATGATTAGTTTTTATTCCATGTCTCTTTAAACTGTCACTATTTCACTGAAGAGTGGTGTTTTTCAAATTAGTTCCACTCAGAATTGTCTGTTTATGCACATTGAACTATTTCCATTTTTAAAGTGACAAAACAAGTTAAATGAGTCAGCTTCTTGATTTTCTATTCATTGAGCAATTGTTACTTACAACATAAGTGGTTCCTTTTCAAAAAATATATGAATGTTTTATAGACGTCTTATTTGGATAAAAATCTAGAATCAGTGCCATAATTTACATGTGCAAAAATGAAAGAAAATTGACTTGCACTTTTTGAAAGAAAACAAGTTGTTGCTGCAATATGACTTTGGTACCCAAAAATTATTGTGATGGATGTATTTGGAGATCTCCTAAAACCAGCTGTAGGAAAAAAGATATTTCAGAAAAGGCTCATTTTTTTTCATACTCAAACAATAGAGAATAGCTGGCTTCATCTAAAGCATTTTCTCAGAGAAAATACGCATCTGCACAAATGGGAATATATACCTGAATATATATTTCAAGAAAGACCAAAAATGTATTTTGAAAATATATTAAAAACAAACGATATCTATAAATTTTAACTCTCCATTTTGTGCATGTGAATTATGGGCCCTGATTCTAGACTTTTACCCTTATTTGTGGTATTCACCCATCCATTTTTTCTTGTTGCACCGTTTTTTTTCTTCTTGTTTTTATGATTTACTAGTTAGATGGTAGTCTAGACATCAGATGTATTATGTTTGTGAGAGAAAGATATTTGTTTACCTAGAAAGTAGTACATGTATGTGGGGATATGTTTGGATATAGTCATTAATTAAGAATATATAATGTGTGAAGCATATCTATAGATGTATATACATGTAAATATTATGCATATATATATATATACACACACACACACACACACACACACAGAGAGGGTGCAATGGGTAAATTGTCGTAACTTTATATTTTTAATTTTGCATTGTTTGTTTTTGATTTTGTCAACTGCACAGTATAGTAGGAGTACCATCTGTGAGAAAAAAACCACCATGACAATTCACTCTGCTAGAAATTTGGAAACAGCATGCTGTACTACTTGGCATTCATGTTGGAAGCTCCACACAAACATTTCAGAGTATTTGGGGTATAAACATATGAGGGTGTTTGGGTGTCAATTTGAGAGTGCAGAGGATTCAGAAAGAGTTGGATGAGTCTAATGGTGATTATCAAGGTAAGGCAGCTTGAAAAACTCACTTTGATCATTCTGATAAGAAAAGAACTCCTAAATTTGTTGGTGATCGTCTCAGATTCAACACGGTGGCTTATATTAAGTGCCTTGAAGAGGTAGTGCTGCCCTTATTCAAGATAGTGATTGCTGGAAGACCCTATGTCTGGCAACAGGACTCTGCACCATGCCACACAAGCAGGAGAACCCAGTCATAGCTGTCAAGACAATTTCTGCGATTACATCACCCCTTACATCTGGCCACCTAACACCCTGGACTGCAACCCCTTTATGTGTTGGGTGCAGTTGAGCGAGAGACCAACAAAACTTCTTATAACACCAAAGATGAACTGAAGGCAAGGATTATGGCAGCATTCACCAACTTAAACAAGGAAACCGCACAGAAGCAATGCAAGAGATTCCAAAGTCGTCTAGAGGCCGTGGTTGAAGCCAATGGCAATTTTTATTGAATAAATTTTCAAGATTTTTTTGCGTAATTTTGATAAATATATCTGTTAAAATGAGATGTTATTTTTGTGTAATGTAGACAACAATTTATCTCTCACCCTGTAGATAATTAATACAAGTACAAGGTTTGCCACTTAGCTACTTGATGTTATGTTGAACATCCTGACTCTAGAGTTTTGTAGATGGACCTACTGAGAATCACTCCAACCACTTATCAAGGTGTAATAACTACTGCTCAATTTTTCTTTCTTATATGCACTTTTCATTCGTGCAATTTTTTTTTTCTTCACACCCATCTGTGCGTAGGAGTAGAATGTTGTGGCTATTTGTCCTTTTTGTCCTTTTTATTTCACTTTACACTCACTCCCTAATGTATTTTTTACATTTTCTCTCTTTTTCTCCAGTTATATATGTATATAAATCTTGGAATGTAAAAAAAAAAACAAACAATTAAACAAAACAAAAAACCTGAAACTAATGACACTTTTTAAGTCTATCAGTTGGTATCATTCTTTTTATATATATATATATATATATATATTGGATTGTTTATTTTGAAAAGGTAAAAGAAAAAGTATGAAGCAAATTCTAAAAACTGGATATAATATATACTTGAAGCCTGAATAATATTTAGGTCTAAAAAATGTATTAAAAGACAAAGATAGTTGAATATAGGGAAGAATAAAAATACTTTATCTCAAAGCTTAATATATGAATATATTTTGTATTAGACATTTTTATTATAAAAATGTTGTATTATGAAAGTTATTTTACTGATTTTTGTGTATAGAATATAGTGTATGGCCATTTTGTTTAAATAAATGTAAGTTAAGGTGTATATACACATGCATAGATTCGTAAATGTATGGCTCATTGATAATCTCAGGTTAATTGACTCGAGCACATAATAATATATTATTAATATATCTGTTGTATTGTTCTATAACATGTTCAGTAGTCAACTTCTGCCTATCTCTTTCTTTACTATACACTTTATTTCTCTTCTACTTGCAAATAGATACAGTCCTATTTGCCAATCCACTACTTCTCCCTGAATCGAAGCAGTTTAATGCCTTTGGTTGTTCTCAAACTTCTACAAACTCTTTCCTCCTCTCCCCCTTGAAGTTTATGTCCTGGTCATGGAGATCTTGGTCTAATTTCATCTTCTATATCTGAGTCACTCCCGCTATCATCCATAGGCTCGTTTTCTATTGTATCATCCTGATCTGAAGAACTAATCCTTTCTTCTCCATCAAGATCTTCTTTCAACATCTTCCTCTTCAATTCTGGGTTTCAATTGGTTAGAATGGGTCATTAGGCTTTTTCGTTTCTTTGATATAATAGGTGACATTTAAAGGGGACATTTTTTTTTTTTTTTTTTTTTTTTTTCTAACAAATTTGCCAACTGCCATTTTAATGTCTTTTGTAACTTACTCATCCGACAGACATCAAAGGATAAATTCAGTAATGTTTTAATACATCTTCCTTACCTACTGTCTCCCTACAGTTTACAGTATTTAAGAACCAAGCTTTATGAAGTTTGCTTGATTTAATTAAAATAAAAAAAAGGTGGTTGTAGATGGAGGGGGGAACAAAAATTTTGTCTTTTTGTTTTATCCTTTCCTTTTCCTATCACACATGGTGACGGAGATGGTGGCTGTTTGTCACTTCAGAAGGCCAAATTTTACAAATTAGACTTTTTCCAAAAATCTTATTTAATAATTTCAATAAAGTGACCAAACGACAGTGTAGCTTTTTGATGACTTTGTAGGTTTCTGTAGGTTTTGCCACTTTCACTTAATTCTTATTTAGGATTGTAGAATTCTTTGCAAGTGTTGTCCTAGAAACTCATCAAGTTACATTTGAAGTATGGGGTACTCATAAGTCGCTCCAACCTATCAAGCTGGAGCAACTTATCCAATGGGTTGATATTCCAGCAAGTAAAATTTTTCATTTTCCTTTTATTTTCTTGTTTTAATAACATTTATATATTGTTACCAAGGTGATCCATATACCAGGCCTCACAACCATGCAACTGGGGTCGGACATGTGGAAACCTAAATTACTACTAATAACAATTCCTGAGAACATTTTTAGGGAGGAACATTTTAGTAATGTCCAGTAATTAGTTAATTAACAACTATATATAATATTAAAAAGCATCTTACAATTATTGACTTATTTCCATAAATGCAAATGTACGAAGAAAAAAACAAAAATACCATAAAATAACTAAATGCACAAAAATCACTTTATTCACCGTTAAATTAGAAATTTTTAGATAATATTGCAAAAATAATGAGTTAATTTGTTTCTGCTATTTTATTACAGAATATATAATTGTATAATACAATCAGAAAGCAATTTCAGCATTTTACAAAAACGTATCTGAAAATACTTTACAAAAAATGTGAATTTCAGAGAAACAATAATTTTGATAATCTTTACAAAATTTGTGATTTTTGTTACATGTACAATTTGTTTCACAGTAAATGAAGAAAATATTTATTTTGCTATTAACGAGAAGACAAAATTAATTAACAGGATGATTTGGGGAGTTAACCAATTACATATATGTAAAATGATGTAAAATTGAAAATAAAAAAATATCTGGTATCCCTGTGGTATCCAGTGAAATTTTTAATTTACCACAATCTATTTCTTTCAAAAATGTTCATATTCTTGAAAATAAAAACTAATATTATTAAATATTTCCTCTTCTGTGGGACAATCTTTTCTTGCAACATAGCCTGCTATATAGAAAAGTGACATTTTAATATCCTTAGGGATCCTAGTTTTAAGGTCTGGTAAATTATCAAATGTTTGGCATCCCATTCCGACCACATTTTGAGCAATTATGGCCAGGGTCAAAGTTGTATTTTTTGACTTTAACATTTAAGAAGTAATTTTTTTTTTTTTTTTTTTTTTTTTTTTTTCAATATTTAAATTTTTCAATAACATTATGAACTGTTATAAAATATACACCTCCAGAATTTTGTATTCATTTTTCAAATTATTTGTAGTAAATTCACCACTCCTAACAAAATTAAACCCACTGTTTAGCAAACATCTGCAAACATCAATTAAGCCATTGCATGTATGTTCAGTGACTAAACTAGTATCTCATGTTAATGATTTCATTCTTTTTTTCTTGCTTTCTTTCCATTCTTTTTGTCACTTTCCCAAAATTAGAAAGAAATAATAGATGTAACATCTAAATCTAATATCACTTTTTTCCAGTGGATCATTTTTCTTAGTGTCACATTGTAGTTATTTGACACAGACAATTTTCCAAAGTTTTAAGACTTTTTCAATAAAATTAACTGTTTCTGCAGTATCCTTCCAATTTAATAATGGGCATGTCTTAATGGCAGCTACAGTTTGATTGTAAAAAAACTCTTAAACAATGTAAAACATTTTGTCGCTCAACAGGTTTTCGGTAAGCTGCTACATTAGTTTCAACAGCTTAACAAATTCAGTTCTTTCATACTCAAAAGGACATTTTACAATTTCCCGTTTTGCTGTCATTTTTTTGCCTTTAGAATAAAAAGTAATTCAGAAGTAGGTTCAGTAATCCAATTATTCTGAATATTTATTAAAAAAAATGGATATAATCAAAAGTACAAGCCATTTTTAGTTATCCAAGGCTTATTAAAATAGTGTCAAATCTTTTGAAAAAAGATTGATGGGTCCTGTTGTTGTCACATACAATTGCAATTACTTGAGCATTTGTTTCATTACATCCACAATATATACAAAATTTTCAGATGAAAAAGTTGCATCTAATTTTGCAACTGGGATCATTTTAAGTAAATTTTTTGGTTCACCATTTAAACATTTTATCATGATGCCCAATACTGTTTTTGGTAATCCTTCAGAATTTTCAGCCAAACCAAATAAATTTCCTTCATGATATTGTAAAGTGAATTTGGCATACTGTTACATGTTGATAATTGTAACAAAGGAAAAAAGACTGATTTGCCAAAACACAGAGCTAAAATAACAAACAAATATTTAATTTACTGAAAAAACACAGAATAAAATATATACAAGATATACAATTGGCTATACAAAACTGAAAACACAGAGGGAGAAGGGAGGAGAGTCAAGTGTCTTTACTACGTTAGGGTGAGCGAAGTAATCTAGTTGCTATTACTGGAAATCCACAAATGGGTGTATATGAAGATTAATTTTTAGTTTGGTCAATGAAAATAGTCAAAACTCTATTTACCAGATTAGTTCCATGAAATTCTCTTTTTGGATTTTTGTTGGTCGGCAACTTTTCATAGAGATTCTTTCGGCTGGATATAATAATCCTTGAATCAAAAGCTGGAGTTGATACTGGCAGCAGTTCCCTTTACCAAAACCTATTTTATAGGGGCTAACACCTAATTTGCATATTTCTAGATGTTTCTCGAATCATCTACATTCTTCTTGAATATACTGGAATGATCTAGAATTTTCCAAACGTTCTATTTCAAATTTCTCTATTTTACAACTACTTCATGAAAGAAAACTTTATTATATTAACAGGTAGGACTCAGTAGAATCCCTTACTATAAATTTTAACATTATTGAGACTTTCTTTTTATAGAAATGCATCCTCGTAACACTTCCCCCACTTCAAAGTAAAAGTTTTGAAATGAAAAACTTTTATAAGACAATATCAGTCTTTTTTTTTTTTTTTTTTTTTGTAAAGCAATGTCATATAAAAATTTTTTTTTTTTTTTTTTGAAAAGTTATACTCTAGATAAAGCATCTGCAATAACATTGTTCTTTCCTTTAATGTGTTTTATAATAATGTCATATTCTTGCAGAAGAAGACTCCATCTCATAAGTCTTTGATTTTTGTCAGTCATCTTTTGAAGGAAAGTTAATGGATTATGGTCAGTATAAATCAGAACAGGATAAACAGTAACATTGAGGTAAAAGTCAAAATATTGTAGCGCTGATAACACTGCCAAGCATTCTTTTTCAATAGTAGAATAATTCTTTTGGTAGGTGTTTAACTTTTTTGAGAAATATCCAATGGCTCTATCGACGCCTTCATCATCTTCTTGGATTAAGATACCATCCATACCGACATCACTGGCATCGATTTGCAATTTAAATTGTTTTGAAAAAACTGGAGTTGCAAGAGCTGGGCCACCAATGAGAGTCGACTTGATTCTGTTGAAAGCCTTATTACAGGTTTCACTCCACTTGTATTTTACTTCCTTTTTAAGGATGTCGGTGAGAGGACTTTCTATCAACGGGAAATTTTTACAAAATTTTCTGTAGAATCCCGCCATACCGAGAAATCTCATTAGTTGTTTTTTGTTAGTTGGAATAGGATACTTTAAGATAGCACCCACTTTTTCTGTGATAGGCTTAACCTGTCCCTGACCAACAGTATGACCCAAATAATTTAATTTTTCCATGGCAGAATTTGCTCTTGTTTAGGTTCACACATAGATTAAGAAAAAATTGTTTGATGATGTGTATATGTTCATCCCAAGTCATGCTGTATACAATTACATCTATGTAGACCTCACATCCCTGAATTTTGAGTAGAAGCAAATGCATCATTCTTTGAAAGGTTGCCGGCACATTTTTCATCCCAAACGCTATAACCTTATATTGATATAAACCATCCGGAGTCACAACTGCTGAAATTTCTTTGGCATTGTCAGTTAATGGTACTTGCCAATAACCTTTCATTAAATCAAATTTACTGACATATTTCGCCTTGCCAATGTTGTCAATACAGTCATCAATTTTAGGAATTAGAAAAGTCACTTTTGGTTACTGCATTTACTTTTCAAAAGTCTGTTACAAGTCGTTAAGTGCCATCCGGTTTTGGTACAAGAATACAAGGAGAACTCCACTGACTGTTGCTTGGTTCAATGAAGTCATTGTCCAGCATATATTTAATCTCTGTTCTCAACTGCTGAAGCTTGATTGGATTTACCCGGTAAAAATGTTGTTTGATGGATTTTTCATCTCCAACTAAAACATCATGTACTGCAACTGTTGTTTTTCTAGGAACATCAAGAAAAAGATTTTGAAAATCATTGACCAAACCATGAATTTCTTTTCTCATTTGATAAATGTTTGAATTTTACATTTAAATTAGACAGGATTTCGGAGTTTTTTAAATGACTATTCTGACCCATGTCCTTCTCCCTAATAACTGTATCTTCATTATTGTCTAAATCATCTTCAAATTGATTTGTATTACTAATGTTTATTAAGGTTGACTGGTTTTGTATTAGTTACATAATTTCTGTCGATGTAATTTTTTAACATATTAATGTGGCAAATTCTTTTCTTTTTTTTCTTCAATCTGGGGTGCGGATGATATAATTTACATCATTAATTTTCTTTTCTATCTCATAAGGACCAAAATATCTTGCTTGTAGAGGATGATTAGGAATTGGTAAAAATACTAAAACTTTGTCACCACTTTCAAATTTATGATTTTTACTATTTTTATCATATCTAGTCTTCATTTTAATTTGGGAGTTTATTAAATTTTCTTGTGCTATTTTGAAAGCATTGTATAATTTCTCTTTCATATTTGATACATAGTCCAAAAGATGCATCTTATTTCTTTCAAACAACCATTTTTCTTTTAGAAGTCTTAGAGTACCCCTAACTGCATATCCAAAAACCAATTGAAAAGGACTAAACCCAAGAGTGTCTTGAACAGCTTCTCTAGCGGCAAACAAAATAAAATGCACCCCTTCGCCCCAATCCTTTTTATATTGATAACAATATTTTCCGATCATAGACTTTACCGTTTGATGAAAACGCTCAAGAGCCCCCTATGATTTGGGGTGATAAGCACTAGATTTGTATTGTTTAATAGCCATTTCACTCATTACTTGTTGAAATAAACAAGACATAAAATTCGAACCTTGGTCTGACGGAATGGCCGAAGGAATCCCGACTAAACAGAAAAACTTAGTTAAAGCCTTAACAATAGTCCTAGCCTTAATATTTCTTAGAGGGATAGCCTCTGGAAAGCGAGTTGACATACACATAATTGTTAATAAATATTGGTTTCCTATTTTTGCTTTTGGAAGAAGGCCAATACAATCAACTGAAAGGTTCTTCAAATGCTAGAATAGGTTTCAGAGGGGCGGGCAGAATCTTTTGATTAGGTTTTCTGATCATCTGGCATATGTGGCAGGAGTTACAGAAATTGACAACATCCTGTCTAAGTTTCGGCCAGTAAAAATCATTTAATATTTTTTAGCAGGTCTTATTTATTCCTAAATATCCTGACATTGGAGTATCATGAGCTATGTTTAGTATTTCTTGTCTGTATATTTTTGGTACCACTATTTGGTTTATTATCTTCCACTCCTCATTTAGACTAGCATCCACTGGGCGCCATTTCCTCATTAAAATGCCATCTCTCATGTAAAAGCATTCTAACTTTTCTTGCTTCTTCTAAAGGGAGTATTTTATTTTTTAAAAGACAAATTTCAGGATCTTTTTCTTTTTCAATAACAAGTTGATTTTGATTTAGATCGTCTTTCATTTTTTTCTGTGCCATTTCTTTTTTGGGAGGTGGTTTAATTCATTTTTTATCTGAATTATTGGTTTGTTCTAAATGATGATATATAAAGGTTTCATTCAATTGTAACCAATTAGCTGGTGTTGCTGAATCTTTTTCTGAAATTTGCTTCTTTGCTTTCACCTTAGTAATAACACAATCAGGGTATACGTCACTGTTTTCTTCAACAAATTCATCATTTATTTCTATTTTATCACAGACAACTGGTTCTGCTACTACCCTGTCTCCTGCTAAGTCGTTGCCTGACAGTAAGGAGACCCCTTTCACTGGTAGGGTTGGTCGTACACCGACTACGACGGGACCATTCACCAATTCCGATTTTATATAAATTTTGTGAAGGGGCATATTAATGACACCCAATTCAACGCCTTGTAATAAAACAAAATCGCCAGTGAAGGTCGATTCCGATAGCTGTAGTATGCCTTCTAATAGTAAGGTTTGAGACGCACCGGTGTCTCACAAGATTTGGACAGGCCTAGCTTTCTCAGGGTTGTTGATGTAAACAGAACCCTGGGACAAAAATGGTCTATAATTTTCCATCCATGAGTTTTTATTGCTTTCTCTTGCACCTTAGTTTTGAGAAGGAAGACTGAGGAAAGGGGTTACTCATAACAAAGGCATGAGTTTGAAGGGAGTTATTTTCTTCCCGGTTTCTTTTTAGGATTCGGCAGTCAGATATGATGTGATTATCCTTCTTACAGTAGGCACAGGAAATTTTTGATTCTGTCGGAAGAGAACTTTTAGGTGTATCTTTTATTTTTTTGTGTATATAACTTCTCCGAGATACATTATGAGGGTGAGATTCCAACAGTGTTTGTGTATTTATATGAAAGCCTGACTGGTTTTTCAAAACTCTTCTTGTTAGACTTAGGTATCTGCGATTACCACGGCCTCATTAATAGTTTCTACATTTTTCTCATCAAGATGTGTTCAAATCTCCTGTGAAACGCTTGGTTTAAATTCTTCAATAAGAATGAGTTGGCGTAACTTATCATAATCATTATTTTTTTTGCCCTAACCCATCTATCAAAAAGATCTTCTTTTTCTCTAGCAAACTCAACGTATGTCTGCCCTTCGTATTTTGTATATTTCCTGAATTTTTTCCTATATGCCTCCGGTACTAATTCGTATTCATTCAATATGGCATTTCTTATTTTTTCATAATCTGTGGCCTCTTCAATACTGAGAGCCGAGTATATATCGGCAGCTCTGCCGACCAAAACGTTCTGTAAGAGTGTTGACCAGATTTCGTAAGGCCATCCTAAATTTATTGCAATTTTTTTCAAAATGAGGAAAATATTTTTCGACTGTTTTTTCATAAAACTTAGGTACTAGTTTGATATATCTTCCTGCATCAAATGCTGCACTTAAGGAAGAATTATTGGAATTTTGACTTCTTTATTCTCGTTGTAATTTCAATTTTTCTAACTCTATTTTTTCAGCTTCAATTCTTAATCTTTCTTGCATCTCTAATTTCTTTTTCTAATTGAAGACGTAAACTACTTTGGTCGTCTTTTTCGTCAATATTACATGAGTTTAAGAGATTTTTATCCATTAGTTCTTTAGCTACAATACTTTTATTTCTGCTTTTTTTCATTGATGGGTTTGTATTTAACCTGAAATAGTCTGCAATTTGTAATAGCTCCGATTTTTGTAAAACTTTGAATGATTCGCCCAGATCAGCTAAATTTTTAAAATTTTCCACGGAAAAAGGCATGTTTTTGTTTTGGCTTGTTTTTTTGTATTTTTGTATTTTTGTGAATTATGTATATTGAGTTTTTTTTTAGTTTTTTTTTTTTTTTTTTTTTTTATATGATATTATCGAGTTGGACGAGCCCCCATTTTGTTACATGTTGATAATTGTAACAAAGGAAAAAAGAATGATTTGCCAAAACACAGAGCTAAATCACAAACAATATTTAATTTACTGAAAAAACACAAAATAAAATATATACAAGATATACAATTGGCAATACAAAACTGAAAACACAGAGGGAGAAGGGAGGAGAGTCAAGTGTCTTTACTACGTTGGGGCTAGCGAAGGAATCTCGTTACTATTACTGGAAATCCACAAATGTGTGTATATGAAGATTAATTTTTAGTTTGGTCAATGAAAATAGTCAAAACTCTATTTACCAGATTTGTTCCATGAAATTATCTTTTGGGTTTTTGTTGGTCGGCAACTTTTCATAGAGATTCTTTCGGCTGGATATAACAATCCTTGAATCAAAAGCTGGAGTTGATACTGGCAGCAATTCCCTTTACCAAAATATTTATTACTGTAAAATACAGCAAATGTGGCACAAGGCCGAAAAAGGGGGTGGGGAGAAGGACAGTCATCATTTGTCTTAATTTAAAACTTAGCTAGCCACAACCACTGACCCAGTCATGCAAAACAATAATCCTACCACCAAAACAACACATTTATACTTACCTTTCTTACTACATCCACCAAAATACCTCATTGTCTCAATGAAAATCCTAAATAGTCCCCATATGTACAAGTCATTGTTTGTGAGGGGAGGGAAATAAAAAAAACAAGCTAAAAACACCCCAATGATATATATATATACTTATAAACTATATGCTTATAAACTTATAAATATATATATACTTATAAACTATTTACAAGAAACTAAACAAAATCATGTTAGTAATAAAAAAAAAACACAAACCTTAAATGTGGCAGAAATATCAGTTAACTGGACAAAATCGATGCGGGACTATAAGAATATAGAAAAAACAAGCACTCAAACAGACATGCACTCAATCTGACACAACAACAAATACAAAAAACATACACGTGAAACGAAAGGCGACCTGCATCCACCAAAGAACTGACATCACTGACCACCTAACGAGGGAGGGGATGGGGTGTTAAACTAAGGGAAAAAAGGGACAGAAATAAAAGGGGTCCAATGAGCAAACACTCCCTAGATAAGTTTACTGGAAAAGAAAAAACTAAGGAATCAAATACAAAAACCTACTCTAGCCTAAATCCAGGGATGGGTTGCCCAAGTTCAACCCAGGAAAACAATATCCTGATGCCTAACCGGCATCAAAATGCCACTCTAGGTCAGCCCCTTTTACTTGGCACAAACACGCAAGATTCTCCCACCTTTTGCCAAATTCTGATGAGGTGAGCTGTCGCCTTTCCTCCTAATCTTGACCTTAAGCTGATGCTTAAAGAACAAGATCAGTTGGGAAGAAGTGAACTTCTCGCCCTCATAGAATTCCTTCTGACGCGTCGTCCAAATCACGACTCTCATAACAACTAGTAAGCAACAGAACACATAATGTTCAGCCTTCGTCATCTGCGGCACCACATTGCTACAAACAGAACTGGCCTCAAGGACAAAGAACTTTCCTTGCAGCATGCAGACCATGAGGCCTTCAACAAACCTGCACAACGGCACTACCGCCCTGCAATGAAGGAAGGCATGACCAATGGTCTTGACTTCCCCAATACAGCGACGGCAGTTTGGAGATTTCTCCAAGCCCGCTGAACAAAGTCTTTTGGCAACCCAGAGGGCCCCAAGAAATCACCAGCCAGGTGAGTGATGCCTCATGGTTATTAAGGCATTTCAACCGAGCCTCCTGCTTCGTAAGACCGAGCTTGTCAATTAGATCATCCTGAACGCCCCCCCCCCCGCTACCAATTGATGCAGTGCCCTACGGGACAATGCCAGAGCGTTGGAGAGGCCATCTGACGCCCGTAAGAGGCGTTTCAGAGCACAACAACATTCGCGGTAGAAGGAGCATTCAGCTCGGGAGTGTACGGCCAGCCTCCTCCTCGCACGAGTGCACACTTCTCAGGGATGGGAAGTTTCTATGGACGTCTTCCTTCCAGAAGGCACCCACTCATCCGATTTGTGACACATTCAGTCTAGGAAGGCGATGCAAAGCATATACAAAAGTCGGATCCGAAACCGGCCGCCAAAAGGACAGCCTCCAGAAAACGATGGTCAACCCTATCAAAGGCCTTGGACTGATCTAAATTGATCAGCATGGCTTCACTGTCAACTTGTTCTAAGATCAGGTGTATCATATGAATGTTGTCCTGAATAGTCCTGCTCTTCACAGCACAAGTCTGTTCGGATCCAATCAGACTAGACAGGACAAGCTGCAAACGGTTGGCTAAGATCTTTGCCAAAATCTTTAACTCTGTGTTTAACATGGTTAAAGGGCGAAAGTTATTTAACCCATTCCTACCATTCTTGTCCTTACGCAGCAACTTGATCACACCCCTGGTGAGGCGTTGAGGTATAAACCCCTGCTTCATCCAGTGTTTGAAAATCAGTTCCAGCAAAGGAACAAAAACGGGCGACTGCCTCTTGTAATCTTCGTAGAGAAGACCATCTAGTCCTGGAGATTTATCTAGGCCAACCTGTTTCAGCGCTTCCCAGATTTTCGATTCTGTGATGGGACCCTCGCACCCAGCAGCTTCAGCTGCCTCAAGGCAGGGAAAGTCGGCTAAATAGGCGTTGAACTGGGCAGGGCTCAGACCGGGCTCCCTGGTGAAAAGTTCCTGAAAGTAATCCCAAAAGGCCTCGCATATGCCTGCGTTTGTAGTCACGGTCTGCTTATCCGGCAATGTGACGCATGCGATATGTCGCCGAGATGCGCTCCGATTTTCCTCTGCACGCAATTCAGCGGCCATATTTGTCAGACGACATTCTTTTTAACCTAGCCTTAACTACCAGAGCTTGATCCTTCTTGATAAGCAAGGAGGACAACTCTGCCTTAGCTAAGGCTATTTCCCCACTATCACGAGATTTCACTGCCCGATCAACTTTTTGCTCTAAAGCCGTTTGCACCGCTAATCTATCTAGATTGAGTTGATGACTAAAATCGGCAGCAAATGTTCTAATTTTGGATTTTAATTTATCCCACCAGGTGTTCCCTACAACCGCCCCCGTCAATTCCCTCTGTATCATTAGTAGCAGCCAGTTCCGGAAATCGTGCTCGCCAAATAATGAACAGTTTAATTTCCAGTAACCAGCCAACCTAACCTTAAGCTTATCTAAGTTTACACAGACACGGACAAGCCTATGATCCAAATAAACTATATAATGGAAGCTTGGACACCCTAAGAGCCCTACACCGACTCTCCTAACTAAGACATCCCAGGAGCCGAGTTGCCACTATTTGTCCAAGTCCATGCTACCTCCCGAGTTAAAAGTCCCGAAATGGTTTCCCATCCCGGTTGTTAGTACCCGGTTGTTAGTACCCGGTTTTTGCCCTATACAATCTATATCGGGGTCAAGGACGGCATTCCAATCCCCCGCTAAAATTACCTGCCAAAACAAAGCAGGCAGCTCAGTATAGCTATTGGGTGCATAAACCCCAATGAGATGTAACGCCTTATCCTTTATAGTAACATCCAGCACGCAAAGCCTGCCCGCCGGATCTGCGAAGACAAGAGTACATGCAGCCTTCAAATACTTGCTCACTAGCCAAGAGACATCCCTCGAACGACCATCAAAACATGTTGAATAAAGGGAGAAACCCTTAGACAGCACGTCCTCATGGTCATGAAGAAAAATGGGTCTCCTGCACACAACAAACATTCACCCCGAGGTGCTAAAGGTCATGAGAGAGCCTCGCCCTGAGAGACTCCGACCTCAGGCCCCAGACATTTACACTTGCTAACCAGAGACAGAGAGCCATAGTGAAGACTGATTAGGGTTGCTTTCCTGAATTGAACATGGCCGGGGTAAGGATACTGACAGCCTCTCCCATAGACCCATGGCCCATCTCAGTCTTGATGGTACCGTCTGGGGAGATTCTGCCGATATCCCAGGGGTAAGTCAGTTTTAGTGCTCTATAAAGGGAGGAGTGAACAAAAACCGGGACCCTCCCCGCACAAAATTGTTTCATTTTTCTCAATTTCTCATTCTGTACAATAGCAATGGGTGGGGTCATTTTGAATGAAGTAATAGCTTCATCCAACATTGACCAGATTTGTTTCGTCCCTGTCTCTGATCTTATTACTGTTAGGACTCTTTGGGCGTTTTGGAAATTATGCGGTACTTCTATATCCTTGTCCCCAAACTGCTTAATCGATAACAGGTATTTAAGATTTTTTATCCTGTTACCATAATCCCCAGCTTTCTCTGCTTGCAAAGGTGATATTTTACAAATGTCAGTACTGGGATTGTAAATATGTTTGTTTTTTTTTTTTTTTTTTGGCTTCCTGTTGAATCCTGCGTGGGGCTTCTGTGTCTTTTGTTTAGTGGAGGGGGCATTTCTGAGGATTTAATGGGAGAAGGACTTCCTGTTGAATCCTGCGTGGGGCTTCTGTGTCTTTTGTTTAGTGGAGGGGGCATTTCTGAGGATTTAATGGGAGAAGGACTGGGGGTATGGCGGGGTGTATATGATCATTTAAAAGGACTGGGATCTCTACTGAGAGGGATTTGTGACTGGGCAGAAGTGGAAGGAGAGGCAGGTGATGACTTTTCTCTCTACAAAGAGGGGTTGAGGGATGAGGAGAAGGTAGTGGGTCGGAGGATGTGGTGGGAGTGGCCTTCTTTGTAGAGGAGGACTTTTGTTGACAGGATGTAGAGAGCTGAGGAGACTAGTGGATCTGGGAGGAAGAGTTCTTGGATGGAGAGGTTTTTGCTTTCCTTTGTTGGTCTAACTTAAGCTTTAGATCTTTGATTTTCTCAGTTTTCTCATAACCGGGGTCATATCTTTTTTGTAATTCTTGGAAGGTCGGAATGGAGGCCGGGGCGTCGCCCTCCCTCTTGTCAGAGGGAGTGGAGTTGTAAGTGCCTTTAGTCCTAGGGGTTTCAGGAGACTGAGGACCCGCTGTCTGACGCTTCCCTCTGGCCCTGCCAGCCACCTGCCATTTGTCCTCTCCCTTCTCAACTACACTTGCAGTGGAAGAAAGCTCTTCGGGGGATTTGGTGATGACCCAACCAGTAGCCGGCATGCCCATTACAGGCGAGGCAGTTTTTAAAGACTCAGAGGGGAGTTTGGTCAATTGGGGCCTAACTTCCAGAGGCCTTCTTCTCTGGGCAGGAAGAGGAGAGGTGACCAGTCTCTCCACACTTCCAACAAACTGGTTTACGGCCAGTCACAATGACCGGAAGCTTCAGGCCACCAATTGGGGATGGAGAGGAAGGCCTTACGATCGAGCATAATATCTAAGTTCCATCCCCCCAGTCAGGCTCTCACAGGAAGCACGCAGAATCTCGCCGTATTGGGCCAAGAAAGCCGCTACGTGCTCCCCGATAATTTGAGGGACCTCATATACTGCTACACTGGTCCTTTGCCGGTCCTTGTACTGTGTATGAAGAATCAAATCTTTGGTGATTAATTCTCTGCTTGTGGCTCTTACACAGTCTTCAGCGGTGAGTAACAGCACGTCCCACATGAAAAAGCCCTTGCTCTTAACGATTCGAAGTGGCTTAAACCACAGGGACCCCAGTGTTTTCACCACTGTGTCTTTCGTCGAACAACAAATTTTGTGCGAATGCTTGTCGACGATGAAAACTGACACTATTCTTTTGTCGATTTCAGTTCAGTTGGATCCTCCAAGAGCCCACCTTCTACCACAAGGTGTGCGTAACTCTTGGCACGCTCCAAGAACTCCGCAATATCGATAATGCATTTAGGAGGGGACTTCCAACAATAGGACGATCCCCGGCTTCTGCATTATCACTTGAGTTGTCCTCTAAATGGTCTATGTTCTTGCTCTTTTCTGCCTCCGTAGATATAGAGGCTTTTTTGAGCACGTCTATAATTTCCTCATTTGTAGGAATTGTAGGTAAGGCTGGATATTCATCAGTGTCATTTTTGTCAGGCGGATCTTTCTTCGGATTGAACAAGTGCTTCTTTACCGGTCTCCTGAAGGAAGACATTTTAGGCTTTTTTTTTTTTTAACACTAAAAGGAAGGTACTTTTTTTCCCTCTTATCCATTTTTTAAAGGGAAGAGGAGGGGTGAAAAAGGTGGGGAAATGGGTACCGCCTTATAGGCGAAACTAAAAAAAAGAAGAAAAATTAACAGGCAAAAAAAACAGCACATGATGAAAGAGAACAAATAAAACAAGATTCACCTAAAGGCAAGACAAATTTAAAATGTACAATAAAAAAATAGACAAAAATTAAAAGAACAAAGTTCGCCTAAAGGTGAAACAATAAATTAAAAATAGAAAACACAAAAAGGAAAATAAACAATAAAATACGAAAACGCTAGACAAAGAAAAAGGAAAACCTAATACAAAAAAATACGAAACTTACAACAATAGACAGTCACAAAACAAAATGGCTGATGCTACGAAGACGAGTCAACCCGATAAACAAAATAGACAATTGGATAATACAATTATTAGAACAAATATAGCAGAGAAAAAATTTAAAAACAAAACACGAAAAACTTAAAGGATGTTAAAAGGAAAGAAACAAAGAAATAACACGTACAGAAGAAATTAAAGTCGGTCGTAAAAATATAAAGCAAGATGCTGACAAGGGGAAAAAAGTCAAAAAACGAGAGTATATTAAAAAGAGAAATTAAAGAAAATGAAAATCAAAAAGGAAAACTAAACTAAAAGGAAAAGAGAAAAAAAATAAAAGGGGTAAAAATAAAAATGGGGGGAGTAAAGGAGAAGAAAAAACTGAAAATCGTTTCAAAACAGTCGTAGAAAGGCAGTAATAACAACAAACTCTACTGAAAATGCAGTTCAACACAAAAAGCGTAAAATCCAAAAATAAGTCAAGCAGCAGTCAGAAAAGGACAAAAATTTGACAAGCACAACGTCAATTTCTTTTACCAAACTGACAACCCTTTACCAAAACCTATTTTATAGGGGCTAACACCTAATTTGCATATTTCTAGAGCTTTCTTGAATCATCTAGATTCTTCTTGAATATACTGGAATGATCTAGAATCTTCCATACGTTCTATTTCAAATTTCTCTATTTTACTACTTCATGAAAGAAAACTTTTTTGTATTAACAGGTAGGACTCAGTAGAATCCCTTACTATAAATTTTCGCCTTATTGAGACTTTTTTTTCATAGAAATGCATCCTTGTAACAATACACGCCATCAACTAAAAGAATATATTTTTTCTGATTTTTCAGAAATTTTACTAAAAATATCACCAAGAAAATTAGTCATCTAATTTTGACACTTTTGATGCTAAAACTGATAATGTTCTTACACTGGGTAACTTAAAATCATCCTGAAGAGTGTTATATAATGACTGAGATGTAGCAAAATATTCAAATGCCCTGATAAGAATATCCGAACCATAATGTTTTGTCCCAATCCTTTGTGGTGATATAACATTAATGTTCTTTTATAATTTTTTGTTAGAAATTTTTAAGTTACTAAGATAACGAATTGCTTCATTGTGCTGAAATATATTCAAATTTTTTAAAGAAAAAATTGTTGCATATATGCAGGCTCTCTAGCAATTCCTAGTTTTTCCTAGGTTTTTTTGGTCGTTCCTAGTTTTTCCTAGTTTTTCACAAAACCTTCCTAGTATTCCTAGTTTTTTATTCTCAAAAAAATGAAAAAAAATTGTAATCCATTTCTAAAATGTGTTTGAAGTATTTTGCAGAATGGAATCCTAAGACATTAAGATTAAATATAGACCTATAAACTATAGATCTTAAAAGTATTTGGGCATAAAACATGAAGATTTATTAGCAATTTGGGGTTAAAAACCGTGAAAATATATATTCTTTATAAATGAGTTGGGGGCTTCACCTATTCTATTTGGTAACCCTCTGTTTTGCTTTGCTGTGATCAGTGACTGAAAATCAACTTAAGAGTTGTTATAACCTATAGTTACTGTAGCATAGCTTTGGTGGTGAAAATGCTTTTGCTTGTGTACTTGTCTGTGTCCTGTTTGCATGATATCAATCCTATTTTAGTGTTAACATGTAATCTCCCTTTTAGTAATAATATACATCATAGTTCTGCTTGGCTTGTATATTTAATATATGATATTGTATAAATATCTAACCCTTTCTTACTATGCTTGCTTTAAAACCACTTTCTTATCTTTTATCTTTCTTTTCAGAAACAAAGTAGTTTGCTTAGCTATCAACATTACTAATCATGCCTAGTGGAAAAACCAAATTTAACCATGCTTGGCTTAGTAAACTTGACAATAATGGCCAACTGCTGTCCAAATGGTGTAAAGAGGATTCTTCAAACCGCTTTGCTGGCTTTTGTGTACTGTGTAAAAAGAGCATCTCATGTTCAACTACTGGAGCTATACAACTCATTGGTCATGCTGATGGTCAGAGACACAAGGATAAACTCTCTGATCCCAAGCAGAAATTGTTGATGCCAACCAGTCAAGTGGCTGGTACCAGCAAGCAAGGAGGAGGAGATGTGGAACAAAATCTGGTGTCTGTCAGTGACCAAGTAACAAAAGCAGAAGCACTGTGGGCAATGCAGGTTGCTGCTGGAGGGTACTCCTACACATCCTGTGAACGTATTGCTGGACTATTCAAGGCAATGTTCCCAGGAACCATCTCTGACAAGTTCACCATGAGCAAATCAAAGGTATCATACCTGATATCAGATGGATTTGGACCATACTTTCGAAAAGAGATCACTGCAAAAATAAGAACAGCACAATGTCCTTTCACAATCCAATTTGACAAAACCAGCAATGCTCAACAAAAGAAGCAGTGTGATCTGCTTGTTCGATTTTGGAATGTACCATGTTTCTGAAAAGCCTTATGCTTGGACATGCTAAAGCAGAGACTGTAAGTAGTGCTATTATAGATGCTGTGACAGAAGATGGATTTGAAATGCCATTAGCTCAGCTGATATCCTTAGGTAGCAATGGTCCAAATGTTAATAAAACAATATGGAAAGCTGTACAAAGTCATCTGAAAACAGCTGAATTGCCAGGACTGATACCTTTTGTGCCATGCACACTGCACAACTCTTTCAGGAAAGGACTTCATGTTTTTGGAGAAAATACTGAACAACTAGCAATTGATATTTTCCAGTGGTTTAAGACGCACATCTGTCAAAGGGAGGACTACAGCCTTACTCTAGAGGATCTTGGTCTAAATGCTGAGTTCTTCATTCGGCATGTACAGTGTCGGTGGTTGACCCTTGTACCAGCATTGGAACATCTCAAACACTGGAAACCTCTTTGTAAGTACTTCCTAACAGATCTTCCCAAGAAGAGTACAGAGGATCACACCAATGCACACCAGTTACCAAAGGATATGCCAGTTCCTCTCCAGCAAAGAGTGCCTTGCACAGGTTCAGTTCCTGGCATGTGTTGGGCCTTTGTTTAATCCTTTTCTTAAGAAATTCCAGAAAGAAGAGCCAATGATCCATCTCCTGTATGAAGAGTCATCAACATTGTTGAAAACCTTCCTCAACAGATTTGTTAAGAATGATGTAGTTGGGAACAGAACAGGACGAAAGCTTCAATACATTGATGTTTTTGACAACCAGAATTTAGTCGAACTCGAAGACATGGAAATAGGTGCAGACACTGTGAAGACCTTAGGAGCTCTTGATGAAGGCAAACAGAAGGTGAAACTGTATGACATAAGAAAATTCTACCAATCGGTCAGTGCCTATCTCCAGATAAAACTACCCCTGAATGACACAATCATCAGATGTGTTCAATGTCTTCATCCTGAGGTTAAGGACCAAGACAAAGCTCAACAGCTCCTCAGAGAACTCTGCTCAGCATTGCCCTCCATAGAAGATTCCATTGTTTCAAAGATCATTGATGAATGGAAACTATACAGGTCAGAGCAAGTGGATGAAAGTGGGATGTACAACAAGGATGGCCAATTGATCAGGATAGACCACTACTGGAATGTCATTTTCAGCTTAAAGAATGCTAGTGGGGAGATCAAGTATGCTAATTTGGAGAGATTTGTGATGACCTGTCTCTGCATTTCACATGGGAATGCTGATGTAGAAAGGAGCCTTTCTGTGAACAAGAAGTTGGTCACTCCTGAGAGATGTTGTTTGTCAGATGAGTCAGTTAATGGACTGAGACTCACAAGAGATGCTGTCAGCATGTGTTCCAGCATGTCACAGACATCCCCATAACCAAGGACCCTCTGGCTGCAGTGAGACAAGCCCACCAAAAGTATGAAACAAGGCGAGAAGCTGAAAGGAAAGAGGAGGCATTGCTGGAGAGGAAGAAAAAGGAAGCTGCTCTCCAGAAACGGGAAGAAAAAGAAAGGATTGAAAAACAGCAGCAAACCAAACAAAAGCCTGATGAAAAGGAGAAAAATGTTAAGAGTGAATTGGAACTGAAGACAGAAATGGAGATGGCGAAACAGATCTTTGAAGAAGCCCATTTAAGATTATCTGAAGCTATAAAGTCTACAAATTTCAAAGAAATGAATATTAGTCAGGGTCTGTTGGATGTTGCAAAGGCAAATCTTCAGAAGATAACAGCTGCTATTAGGAAATGCATTGAAGATAGAAATGATATTGGAAAGAAGAGATTGTGAATAATAAACTCATTTATGAAGAAGTAAAAAGGTCTGTTAAACTACCCCTTCAACTGTAATGCTTGATGCTTTATATGTACCTGTTCATTTTATATGTTTTACAAAGTACATGTTTATGTTTAATATACTTGTCTCATTATGTTTAATTTTATCATTATGGAACTGTGTTCAATAATAGTTTTTTATGAAACCTGAAGTAATGTGTACTTATCATTATAAAAGGAATATGGCTCTGCTTCTATTTGTTTGAAATATTCAATCTTTGACTACATATTCAATCTTTGAATAGAGTAATGTCACATGAAAATGGAAATATGTTTTATTAATATGTTACTGCATTTTTATCATACCATCATTGTTTTGTATAAAGATTTTGTTCTTTGCCTATATTTTAAAATAAACCTTTCAAATTGGGTCAGTGTTGCTGAATTAGAGCTGCAAATGAATGTTATTTCAGCAGAACATCTGCATGATTGTGTTAATTAATATCATCTGAAAGGTAAAAGCATGCTTGGCTGAAAAATTCCTAGTTTCGGTTCAAATTTCCTACTTTTTCCTCGTTTTTTCCTAATTTTTCATTGAAAAAATTCCTATTTTTTTCCTAGTTTTTCAATATTCTTGGCTGGAGAGCCTGTATATGCCAGCATGGTAACATTCAAATCTCAAGTTTTCAAAATTTTTATTAAAACATTGGAATAACTCCAGTGAAAAGATCAGTAGATTGAATGAAGAACTGATTGTTTAATTTATAGCATGTAACTGCTGATACAAAATCCTGTTGCTCAATATTCTGATACAAATTTTCAAAAGTGAGGATTTTGTCCTTTTCTAGAAACTGTGCCAACTCATCATTTCGCACAGAAGCAGAAGTTTTATTTGTTATCCTTGGTTTTGGTTGAGAACTAGGTAATGGCAAATGATCAAATACTGATGGTGGATTTCTGGGTCATACTTTTCTTCTAATAGCCACTATTTCATAATCAAATGGAAAATGCCTTTCACAAACAACTGTGTTTGGTTTTGTCAGGGGCGTTGTCTCAAGGTATAGCCTTTAACTATCATTCATGCTTATTCTGGTCATGGGCTAGACAAAATACACAAACCTTACTGTGGACATAGTTACCATGACAACCACAGCCTTTTTTGACCATTTTGAAAAAGATTTGTGGTACTGAAATTAAAAAATACTAATATTTTGCAAAAAATTACATGGTGTATAAAAATTATATTCTAAGATCTGGAGGGCTGGGACTTTGGAGTTTAGGTTTCAGAATTTAAAATTAAAAGTTTGTATGAATGTGGGAATCTTTTAGAGATTAAGAAATGCCAGGATGAAGGAATTTGAGATTCAGACATGGGAATATTTTAGAGTTTGGAAAATTAAATTTTGGATAATCATATTTTATTGGGGGGGTGCATATCAATCACCTCCTCCCCCGTGAACCATTTAATATATTTACAGTATTTTTTTTAATTTACTGTAAAAATAGTATACTGGTTAATTTTTTGTAACTTGTTTTACATTTTTAACAAGAATGCTAGTAAAATTCAGCATACATTTTTTTTAAATACTCATAAATAATTAGCTTTTTAGAATTTTTAAGTCAATATATTTGTTATGAAGAATATCATAGACAAAATATTAAATTATTTTTTTATTTTCAAATGGGCAAATTTCTGTATCATAAAATATGAAAATTTGCAGTGTAAAAAGTTACAATACCCTGGCCACCATGCCTTCAATTTTAATCTCCTCTGTGTAGCCATCATGTACACTTTTTAAAATATCTTTCCTTACTGTTTCTGATGGTATTATCACATCTCTATTACATATAACACCGTTTTTCATTGTTAATTTATGCCTTAATTCTTAATAGGTCTTTCATCTTTGAAACAATTACTCGACCTGTTTCTTTTTATTCTCTTAGCAATCTTGCTTCATATTGGATCCTGTAAAGTTTCCGATACCAATTTTTGTAGAGATAAAATGTCAGTTTCAACCCAATGTAATATTTCTTCCTCTGGGATTTCCATTTTTTTTCTTTTTGATCTTTATTAAATTGTAAGCTAACAGCACCTCAACATATATTGTATTTCCTTTTATGTACTCAGTGTCAAAATCATAAGCCATTAATTTAGAATCTTGGAAGAAGTATCTTTTGGCAGTTCCTTTCTTGGGTTAAAAATAAACTCTAAAGGTTTATGGCCTGACTTTAATAGAAACTTCTTACCTAACAAAAATTGTTAAGCACTGTCTGTGCCTCTTTTTTAATATTTGAATAATTTATTTCTGCTGCTATCTATCTTTTTGAAAGGTGCATTATTAAATGGCCTTATTGTGATAAAATTGCTGACACAACTTGTTCACTCGCATCAAAGATTTTTACAATGGGTTTTTCTGTGAATCAGTATTTTTCTTTTGAATCAGTATTTCCTTGAATACTTTTTCTGATTTTATGCTACTGATTAATTTTGATGTATCCACCATTAGAACATCTATATGTAGTAGTCCATGAATTTTTTTACATTCCACTACTGTAATAGGAATAATTTCAAATTGGTCACAGGTTTCAAAAGTTCCATTAAAGTATCTCAAAGTTTTTTTTATAAAGAATCCCTCAAACTGTCGCAATTTCAGATGATTTTTTCTCAATTTTGGTTTACCCATTTGTTCCTAGATATTTCTTGGGATCAGATGGCTTCACTCCCCATATTCACTTGCATTGGAAAAGTCATGCCATTTAATTTTTTTTCTAAAGAATTTTTTCTTAGGTCTTTGTATTGAAAAGATGTCATCAATTCTCTTTTTTCCACTTTTTCTATACTGTATTTTCTTTTTAACTTTGCATAGACACTGAAAATGATTTTTCTTTTACAGTTATAGCAAACTTTTCCAAAATTTCTGTCACTTTCATGCTTATAGTTACAGCATTTGCATTTCTTGCGTTCCTTTTTTTTCTACTGTACATTACATTTCTTATGAAACAAATGTGACAACACAAAATCTAAAAAGAGAATGGTAAAAAGAAAATGACTTGTTGGCAAAGGATATGGCCAAGGTTTCCACTCTGTTAGTGGTGGCTTCTTTTGCAGGATCAAATAAGCACGGGTAAGGAGAGATAACCAATAGCAAGGGACGGCGAACACCAGAACAAGATTTAATTATGCATTAGGACATCATAGAGAATATGTCTGCATGTAAAGATGTGTGCGGTATATGCAATATGAAAATCAAAATAAACATTTAGCTTTTGTCCATTATCTGAAATAAAACATTTTTTTTTCTCCTTTTTTCTTCTCTTTCAGTTTAGTCCGTTGTTTTCATATTCACACATGCAGGAATATCTTTTAAATTCTGTTTCTCTTTCTTTACTGTTACAAGTTTTGGCCCCAAGTGATGCTCATTCCCTTTTCATATGTAAAATAATTCCTCTTTCAGTTAGGAAGATTTGGCATCATGTTGATTGTTGCTTTCTCCGATTCAATAATTGGATGAAAGACACATGCTCTTGTCTTCATTGAGTAATTCACCTTTGCATTTGATTTAGGTCTATCAAATATATGACTTCATAAGGCATATAGTGTGTGTGAGTTAGGACTAGGCTTCAGTCACTTTGTTATGCAATCCTCTTTAGTTAACAATAACAAAAGAAAAGTTGATTGCTTGAGCCCTCCTGTGCAACTTTTCATATTCAATCACATGATTCCATACGTGTGTAAGATGCTATTTTTAGATCTCATCTGATTTTGTTTCTAGGGTCAGTCATTTAGATTCCCAATTGTTTGTCCAACTGCTGACTTCCATAAATTGTTAGAGAGTAGGTGAATATCATAGAGATATTTCACTATAGGTGTAATGTGTATTGGGGGTAGGCTATGTAGTAACATAACACAACATTGTCTTTGATATATTTTTTTAATCACTTCCAGATGTTGTATAACTTACCATACCACATATTCACAGGGGGACCTATAAAAAACACCCTATGAGATAAAAATCTGATGAGTCCAAAAAAAAACTTTGATGGGGAGTGAAAAATAACCCAGAAAACAAACTAAAATGTAATGCAAAGATAAAACAAATATTAGTAGCACCCTCAAAATAATAAGAGAAGCCGCTGTATTCTGCCACTAGACAGAATCAAGCAGCGCACTAATGGAATGGTGGGGGGATAAAAATAAATGACATAATGGCGGGGGGGGGGGGCAAAGACTGACTGGGTTATGATCCAGGTCGAGATTCCTAACTGGGACAAAGATGTGCAACAGCTTCAAGTACATTTTGTAGGGCAGACCATCAAGTCCCAGAGACTTGCCTCTGCTGACTTTCTTCAATGCCAAATAAACTTCACCCTCTGTGATCTCACCCTTTAGTCGGCAAAAGCCAAGGAAAGTCAGCCAAACAGCTGTGAAACTCGTTACCACTTAGACCAGGCTTCTTGGTAAAACAGCTCTTGAGTGGTTGCTGGAAGACCTTGTCTGGCAACAGGACTCTGCACCATGCCACACAAACAGGAGAACCCAGTCATAGCTGTCAAGACAATTTCTGCAACCACATCATCCCTTACATCTGGCCACCTAACTCCTCAGACTGCAACCCCATTGATTATATGTTGGGCACAGTTGAGCAAGAAACCAACAAAACTCCTTCTAACATCAAAGATGAACTGAAGGCAAGGATTATGGCAGCATTCACTAATTTAATGACTGTCCAGAAGAGTTGCAGGAGATTCTGAAATCATCTGGAGTCTATGGTTGAAGCCAGTGGCGATTTTTTTTTTTTTTTTTTTTTTTTTTTTTTTTTTTTTTTTTTATTGAATAAATTTACTCTCTAGTATTTCAAGATATTTTTGTGTAATTATTTTAATTTTTGCATAATTTAGACGACAATTTTTCCATTGCATTCTGTAAATTCTAAATACAATGACATTTTTCTCTGTTCTTTTTTTATTTCAAAAGCTGATTTTTTATTTTTTTTATTTTTTTCTGAAACTCTCCATTTCTTCATATTCTCCTCATTATTTTCCTCCATTATGTTCACTCTATACAGCTGCTGTTTGTTTCTACTTAGATTCCTGCTTTGCACATTCCTTATGCTTTGAACATTAAAGCATGGTCATTTATTCTAGAATAGCAAAATTTCAACATGTCTTTTAAAAGAAAAATTGTATGAGTGAGATAAATGTGCTTGGTTAATTTTTATTTGTTATAGATAGCAAAATGTATTCCACTTACTTAATCTAATTTAAACAATTTAGAACAAGTTAGTGGACATATAGTCTCTAGAAAATATCTTAAGATTAAGACATTTTGTTATAAATTTATAAATTTTATCTTTGTATTGTTTTTGTTTTGTTTTTATTTTCTATCAATTTAAGAGTCGAAATGAGTAATTCAGTGTGTCACTCTTTACCTTGTTTACCTATGATACCCCGTAAAAGAAAAGTATTATACTCTTTGATATCTTTTCTAGATAACTTAATAATATATCTTAAAGAAATGTAGCAGGTACAATTATTAGTGAATGTTTACAAGGTTTTGAGATCTCAAGCTGTTTTATTCTTCATAGGTACATATTTGTCCCATATCAATTGGATTTGATCTCTTTCACTTTGAAGTAATGACTTTTAAATCTTATTTTATTCTGAAAGCAAAATCAGTTTATTTAATGCAGGTCCACAATGTCAGCACATATTGTACAAGAAGCAAAAGGTGTAGCGTATTACCTGCTTAATCTTTAAGAACATACACTGGTTTGAAGTGAGGATTTCAATTTTTATCATTATAAATCCTTACTTATAATTTTTGACAACATAAAATTTTCAATTTTTTCTATGTTATGTATATGCAAAAAAGAAAAAAGGAAGTACAATTCACTCCTAATGTCATAGTGCTTTTCATTCATTATGCATCATGAACCAGGTATAGCTTCTGGCAACAGCATAAAAATAAATAAGACTTCTGATTAGATGATAAAGATTAATGGATTAAAACTAATATTCTCAAATTTTAGTCTGTTCATTTATTCATTACAAAGTTCAGGGATTTGATTTGGTAAACATTACATTATATATCATAAGGTTATCTCAAATTTAATCTAATTTTTTTTAATCAATGTGGTATTGGTGTCATGCTCTACCTACAATATCATTAGATGATCCTAGTTCTTCTGAAAGTTATTGAATTAGTTCAGTTCTTTTCTAGCTTGTATTTTAAAGCTTCATAATTGACAACTGATTACTTCCATTTCTGGTCTTTATTTCAAAGGACAAATAATCACTCTTAAAATTCTTAAACCAGTTTCAGCATTATGGTCAGATATTCATTTCATTCCATTTTCCAAATTCTGCAAGCAACTTGAAGCTGTCTTTAGGTTCAGTTTAAAATAATACTTTAAAATTGCCAGTACTTGTATGACATTATAACATCTGACAGAAACTGAATACTATTGATAGTAATATGATGTATATAATAATATTAATTATATAGTGACATCTTACATAGTCTTTAGATGTGTGCATGAAATCAGTTTTAGAGTATTAAATATTTTGATGCATTCTAATAAAACAATTTTTTACTGAAAAGAATTAAAATTTTTACAGAATTTGTGATGTCACAACATATTTACTGATAGATATATATATATATATATATATATATATATATTTTTTTTTTTTTTTTTTTTCAAAAAACAAATGAGTTGAATCTGAGCTACTCTATTTTTACCTATGAATAAATCTTTCTGCAGAAAATTTCCTTACAAACTCTTTTAAGTTATTATTCTTCCCTTCATCATTGGGTGAGTGCATGCTGCAAAACTTAACAAATTATGAATAACCATATTAAAACTTTTGAAGTTGAAAAATTGGTTATTTAACATCCAATTCTTTGCTTGCTTTTTGGGAAATGTTTTTCATTTGTTTATTTCTCTTACCAAGACATTTCCCTAAACTCTAGTTTTTCCCTTATTTATTAAGAGGTGCGTGAAACAATCAATTATGAATGAGTCGGTTATTATCACTGTTTTTATTAAGACATTACTCAATCCCATCTTTCTTTGCTCATTTAAAAAAACGAAAACAACTTGCATATTTAATCACTTGGTTAATGTCAATATTTTTTTAAGCACATTAATAGACTGACCGCAGTGCATGTGGGATTAAAAAATATTAATTAATCTTAGAGATGCGCAATTTGATTTTTAATTTAAAATTTCCAAGAATTAACTGGCCTAAAAGAATTCTAAAATTTTTTTTTTTTTTTTTTTTTTTGAAAGATTTCGAAAATTCTCTATTGGAATCAGAATAAGTAATCTATTAGTCATTAGTTTATTTGGCCTTAGTTAAAATATTCTACTACCCATCTAATCTTTATTAATAAGGTTTTAAATGTCAATTTTATTGACTTAAATTTCAACTGAATATCATTTGTGTCATAATTATAGCTGAGTTGCTTAATTTAAATTGAAACTTGGTTACAAATAAAGTTTTCATTGTATTACAAAGAAAATTGTATTTGTAACTATCATATAAACTACATTGAAAAAAACAGACTTTCTAGTTTAAATTCCTTCTGTAATTTGATTGATATAATTCATATAATCTTGTACATTTACTGAAATTATTTATTTGCTAGAACTTATTCATGGTTTAAAATAATATTCAGGTTTAGTAAGGAGACAACTGGCAAATTCAGTAATCCAAATAGCATGAATGTATAAGGGTAAAATAGCATCAACCTGTAGCAGATATTTTGGTATCAATATTGCAAAGTTCTGACTGATTTTCCAGAAATATTTCTGAATATAGAGCAGTGGAACATACAGATTTTGAAATGTTTCAGGTCACTATTATCAGTAAAATAAAAATTGCTTTCATTTGCTAAACAGCAGTTGATGAATTTTTAAAAAATCTTTGCAACAGTTTTATGTGTGCTTGATTTTGCATAAATAAATTTGTCTAATTTTATCTAGAAACTCATTTAGAAATTGTTGAATTAAGTGCATCTTATTTAATAAGATGCAAATTATAAATGTCAGACTCAAATACACTCAATTTTCTTAAGCTTAACAAAGGAAAAGATTGAATTAAAAATAAAAAAGAATTATTAAATTCAACCAAAAAATAATTTGACTATCAACAGCTGTTTTTACATTGACCCTGATATTTGTCTTTCACTTTATTTAAAGGAACAATATTGATTTCAAGACTGTGCTTTGTTTGTTGAATTGAGATACATAACTGCAGTTGATAGAATTGACATCGGTATCAAAAAATATACAAAAAAAAAGTTGTTTAAACCATATAACTACATCGAAGATTAGAACAAGCAAATGTTGGAAAATATCTGAAACCTTAAGAAAACCAATATTACAACATTGATAGACAACATGAAAGATAAACTATGAGAACGTTAAAAAAACTTAAATAATACATTAATTAAGGTAAGTTATAATTAGTTTTTATAACTTTAGATATTGGAAAAAATAGATTTCTTAGCCACATTAAATTCAAACATCAGTTCACTTAAGAATTCATATTCAGTTAAGTATCTTTTCAACTACTTTACAAGAAAAATGTGTGCCTTGTCTGTTTTGTTTAAGTTAATCAGTGAGTAAAAAAAAAATTAGATTATTTTTAGAAAAAGATTTCAGCTAAAAAACAGCAAAAGTACAAAGGAAAACATAACTTTTTGAAACTTGTTTTGTTTTGAAACAAGTGCAAATTTTCCAAAGTAATTTCTAAAAAATTATTACTTATTACATCTTTCTTGCGCAAGTTAAAAAAATTTTATTTTTATTTTGAAAAGTAATGTTTTTTTTAAAATATTTTTAGAATTTTAGATAATTTTTTTAATTTTAAAAAAAAATAATTTAAAAATTTTAAATAATTTAAGAAATGCTGGTATTATAATTTGATGATAGCAAAATTGATTTAGCATCAAATAATTATAGAGAATGTGATTTTGTGGTCTTGAATCACACAGGTTTGAGATAAATAATAATTATATAAACTTGGATTTAACTGCCAAATATATACTTATTAATTTAAAAAAAAAATAATATACATTTTCTTTTTTTCTTTTTAATGAAAAAATGCTGGGAAGAATGTGGGCATGTTTATTTTAAAGTTTGAATTGTGTTAGGCAAAAAATATATATTTTGTTATAGAAAAGAAAAATTCCACAAGTTGAAGATGCAGTAAGATCTAAATATAAATGTCTTCATCAACAAAGACAAGGGTAGATGACTGTGTATAAAATAGGAAATAGTTGTAGGTTTCATCACAGCTTATTGATTCCAAATTGTTTCCATAGCAACCCATCTTATTAAGTATCTGACCAACAAAGGCAAAAGGAATTTATGAGGAAATTTGCTTGGTTTTTGTGTGATCTTTTTTTTATGGTGTTATTTCAAGAAATATTTTACTGAGATATAAAAAATGACTATATTTTCCTCTTATTCAAGCTAATCCTTCTAAAATTATCCTCCAATAGTTTGCTTATAGTTGAAGCAGTTAACTGCAAATTTAGTTTCTTTGTCTGTCATCTACATTATCAGCTGTTTTTTGTGTTCATATGTAATTTCAACTTGTAAAATTTTATTTATGCTGATATGAACTTGACACTTGTGTAGCAGTAATTTTGTGGCATTGGCTTAATAGATCTCAAAAGAGGGGAACCTGCCAAAATAATTTATTTTATGATTAAAGACTTTGTTCATTTTATTTTCATTTTCATTTTTATGATTAATTTTATTTTCATTTTTATGATTAATGACTGTTCATTTTATATCATTATCAATGCTCTATCTTGACCTCCACAGATTTTGTTTGAGAGACGTTGATGTTGGTATATCTTTAGGGATAGAGGAGAAAAGGATGATTCTATACAATTTTATCCCCTATGGTCTAATTCTGAATGCTTGCATAAAAAATGGAGATCATTCTCAGAAAGAAGTAATCTAGTTTTTACAGTAAGATTTGTTATAAAAATATCATGAATTATGCAAGAAAAATAATTTTTTGATAATTTAATATTATTTTTATGGTAATAAACCAAATTTCTGAAATTAAACTTGAAATTTCTCAGTTTTCACTTGAGAAAAGGCAACTAGCAAAATAAAAATGGCAGATGTAATTGTTGATTAAAAATCTGAGTTGGGATAACAAATATAGGGAATTTTTAAAACACAGAAATTCATTTTTATTAGCTTGTAATGTTGTAACTACTTGTCAGTAGAAGAAACTTGTGATAATGAAGAACTGGAATTAACATTCTCTTTCTCTCTCTTGATAAATATTTTTTTTAATGCCATGTCCTCCATCCTGGACATAAGCAATCATGACTCTCCACAGATTTTTTTTTCTTTACTATCTGTGAATTCCTATGCATTCTTAGGGAATAGTGAAATGCTTACCATTGTCTTCTACATGGTTTTGAATTCAGAGTTTTCTTTCTCAGACTTGTTACCACCTGAGTCTAGAGTACCAAGTCTAAACTGATATACAAGTGGTGGGGAGTAGGAGGAGAGATGGATTCATGCCTTTCCTAAGGACATTAGTGCAAAAGGGAAAACAGCAGACAAGCCTGGAATTTGAATTTTGCTTGCCAATTTCACTTGTGTACTGATGTTACATTACATACACATTTCTGATAGGTATTAGAAAGTTATTTATTTATATAAAGTGCATGACAATACAATAAGTAAATGTTTTCTTTATACTGTCCCCTAAAACTTTTGACCTTTTTGTTTGGCTTCAGTCAAATGCCTCTTTTGTAGAATTTTTCATTTAAAAAAAACATACTGATTTGGCTGTAATCTAATACAATACAAACTGTTGAAATAATGATTTCTTTCAGTGAAAAAACTCAATTCTTTACAATTATCTTGCTTAGTAATGAATAAATTCTCTAATTTTATTTATTTACAGAGCACCAACTACTAAAACATGAATCTGGTAATAAAATTAGTGGAAAGGCCTGGGGTCGTGTTAAAGTAAGTAAAATAAACCTAATTAGTTTTTTTTTTTACATGGTGACCACTTCCTGTTTATTTCAGAGTTTCTGTTTACAGATAAAATTAACATTAAGGGCAATGCTTTATTTTATAGTTGTGTGTACAAGTCTATGTAATTATAGATATGATTTGTGTGCTTGTGAATTTACAAATACATGTATGTAAATATGAGAATTGTGCAAACTGTTTCTGCTAGTTCATATTTTTATAAACAAAATTTAATGCAACTTTCAAGCCACCAGGATTGTGAAAAACAATTTTTTTTTTTTTTTTTTTTTTTTTTCATATAGTAATTGTGAGTTCAGTCCTTGGTCCAGGTTGAGCAGACTTAATGGAAAGAGGTAGAGCAATAACTGAGCGGTACTAAGAATAAGAATGTGTTATACCTAAACATAGCGAAATGAGAACAATCTACTTTCATAGATTAAATAAAGGATCTAATTCAAATTCCCTGAAGGATACCTGGATCAACAAGCACCTGAAAAAGCTGAAGTGTACAACAGCTGAATCATAATGATTCAACAAAGATGAGAACAGTATTTATAGTTGTAATGAGAAGTGATTGAGGAATTCAGAGTCAGGTTCGCTTAAGGAAGCTTTATTCAACTAGATCCTCACAGAGAGGTGGTTGCAGTAAAATGGACGATCAAGAGGGTACAAAAGTCAAAGGGGAACAACTTGTTCCCGAGAAGTAGAGAA
This sequence comes from Acanthosepion esculentum, assembly GCA_964036315.1. NCBI lineage: Eukaryota > Metazoa > Mollusca > Cephalopoda > Sepiida > Sepiidae > Acanthosepion > Acanthosepion esculentum. Next base: position 3,356,454 of record OZ038488.1, read on the forward strand.
AGGGGTTAGAGAGTTCCTTCTTTATCACCACATTCTCTGCCGCCCAGGGAAGTTCAAGGCCATAAGGTCATCTAGAGAGGAAGGGTTCAGTGGACTCTCGGAAAGGTACCTTTGATAAAGAACGTCTTCGCTCAAACTGAAAAAAAGAAAAGAGAAGACAAAATTCAAAGCTGATAGTTTTCGGCTAAAAACGGTGGTCTTTGACGGATCCTAGTAGAACGTCAAAGATTCAATTTGTTAGCATCTTCCCGCTGGGTCCTCTGGTAATTTTCCAAGAGTGGAGAGCGAGGAGGAGTGTTTGACAGGTTAGGAGCCTCTAGTTGCTGTGGGTCCCCTGACATAGTCATGTTCGGTATTTGAACTCTCCACTTCATGGTTAGACTGGTTAGGAGCCTCCAGCTCCTGCGGGTCCCCTGGCATAGGATCGGGTTCTGTATTTAGACTCTCCATTCCATCTCCCAACGGAGCCATATGACGCAAAGACACTGTTGTTTCTCGTCCGTTATTGAAGCGCACATGGGCATAGTTTGGATTGACTTCCAGTATTTCGACGGTCTCTACCAGGGGCTCATATTTGTTTCCACGTACGTGGCGCTTCAGGAGAGCTAACTTGGATGTTGTTAACCAAGTAGGTATGGAATCACCCGTAGCTGATTTCCTTTGGAAATCAAATAGGCGTTCATGTGGAGTACAGTTGATGGGAGTGGAAAGTAACGAGTGAATGCAGTGAAGGGCTACGTCCAGCACCTTTTCCCAATTAACAATAGAGAGATTTCTTGTTCGCAGAGCTAGGCCCACGGTTTGCCAGATGATGCCATTGTATCTCTCTACTTGCCCATTGCCTTGAGGGTTAAAGGCAGTAGTTCGACTGGTAGCAATGCCTCGAGAATGCAGAAATCCCTTTAGTTCCTCTGACATGAAAGCAGTACCGCGATCAGTGTGTACAAAAGAGGGATTTCCAAAAATAGAAAATAGATTGGTCAAGTGTTTCTTGACGGTAGCAGCGGTAACATCGGCACAAGGGAATGCAAAAGGGAAACGTGAGTATTCGTCTACCACTGTTAATAAGAAGCGATTTCGAGAATTTGAAGGTAATGGTCCCTTGAAGTCTACACTCAATCTTTCAAAGGGTTGACTCGCTTTTATGAGTGTTTGGGGTGCCTTTCTAATAAACCTCGGTTTCATCTCCGAACAGATTTGGCACGCTCTGACTACTGCTCTTACATCTTCTACAGAGTACGGCATATTTTTGCTTCTGACAAAATGCAGCATTCGGGTTACTCCCGGATGACATAAATCGTTGTGCAAGGTGTGTAATTTGTCTGCCGAGATGGTAGAAGAGCAAATCCGGGATAAGGCGTCCACAGCTGCCTTTTGTTTTCCGGGGCGATATGCTATATCGTAACTGAAACAGGCAAGTTCTAATTTCCATCTGGTGATCTTCTCGTTTTTATCTTGCTCTTACTCTTAGGATTGAACATGAAGGAGACAGATTTTTGGTCTGTTATCAGTTTAAAATGCTTTCCGAGCAGTAAGTGCCGCCATTTTCGGATTGCTTCTACAATAGCATATGCCTCCTTTCCGACTGACGAGTGCTTTTGCTCGGCAGGAGTTAGAGTTCTTGAAAAGAAAGCTACAGGCCGACAGTTTTGGATGAGTGACGCAGCAATAGCATGTTCCGAAGCATCGGTTTCGATTTCGATTTCGAGAGGGAGAGAAGAGTCTATGGCTACCAGGGATGATTTAGCAATCTCTTGCTTCAGGTATTTGAAGGCATCTGATTGTTCCTTAGTGAGAGGATAGCTGGTGACTCTGGTTAGGGGATGTACTTTCTCCGAAAAATTCGAGATCCACCGAGAATAGTGGGAGAACATACCCATTGCTCGTCGAAGAGAAGGAAGATCTTGGGGTACTGGTAAGTCCATCAATCCTTTGAGTCTATCTGAGTCGGGTTTTACAGAACCCTTGCTTATCGTATACCCGAGCAAGTCTACTGAAGAGAGTGAATAATGACACTTGTTTTTGTTCAGCGTCAAACCGTACTTTTCTACACTCTTCATGAACTTATTCAAATTGTAGTCATGTTCAGCCTGATTTCTTCCACAAGTGGTGACGTTGTCAATATAGGCGTAGGTTCCTTTGAGGTCTTCTCGCCTGATGATATCATCCATGACTCGTTGGAAACTTGCGACACCATTAGTTACTCCAAACGGGATTCGACAGAATTGGTATAGAGATCCCGCCGCTTCGAATGCAGTGTATTTACGCTCTTCAGGCTTGATAGAGACCTGGTGATAGGCACTGGTTAAATCAAGAGTACTAAATACTTGATAACTGGCAATCTCGTTTACCATGTCTTCTATCCGAGGAAGAGGATAAGCATCTAGTAGAGTGAACCGGTTTATGGTCTGGGAGTAATCTACAACAAGTCTCTTCTTGTGATTTTCAGGAGATACTACAAGCGCTTGGGCTCGCCACGGGGAATGAGAAAGCTCTATAATTCCTTCCTTTAGCATACGGGATATTTCTGACTGAATGAATTTTGTGTCAGGTAGGCTATGTCTCCTGGATTTAACCGCTATTGGATGACAATCTGGGGTTAGATTTGCAAACAGAGAGGGGTAGGGGACATTTTTAATGGCGGTCAATTTACAAACGGTGAGGGGTGGAAGCGGCCCTCCGAAAGGTATTTCTAAGGAAGAATGTTCGGATAGGAAGCTAAGTCCGAGAATGACGTCACAGCATAGATCGGCCATCACCGATAGTTTGACATCCCTGTACTCCCTACCACTCAGGCGGAGAGATACTACACAGTGTCCGAGAGTAGTGGACGAATGAGAACTGCTAGCCATCAAAATTCTGTCAGAACTAGGCGTGACAGCCAATCCAAGTTTTTTAATTTTATCAGGATGAATAAAATTTTCCGAGCTTCCAGTATCAATGAGTATTCTAACAGGCTCGCCTTTGATTTCACCACACATGGACGAACGAGAGAGTGTCCCGGAGAAGTTTGGAGAAGTAAATGAAGCAAGAAAAGACTCACCGTAGTTGATAGCCGCTGCAGTAGGAGACCTGCAGACATGAGCGAAATGTCCCCTCTTCTTACAGTGTCTGCAAGTTGAGTTCCTGGCTGGGCATCTGGACCTATCGTGCCTCTGGTTTCCACAGAAGAAACATTTCTGTCCGGAGAGGGCGGCTACAGTGGGTAGTTCGTCATGCGCGGGCTGTTGGAGCTGACCATTATCCGTTTCTTCAGACCTAGTAGTAGAGATCGAAGCGGTGAGAGAGTCCGGTCGAGCGTACGAAGCTAGTTGCTTCTGAGCCATTTCTAATGTTCGGGCTTGTTCGTACGCTGTATGTAGGTCCAGAATTTTGTTCTCTAGGAGCCTCTGTCTGATAGGGTCGGATGTAATTCCATTTATAAAGGCGTCTCGGACGTATTCATCTCTCGCCTGAATGGCCGTAACAGCCCTGAAGTCAGTCTTTCGCCAGTCCCTTTAAAGATTGTAGATACTCGTCTACATTTTCATCGGCGCGTTGTTTGCGAGTCGCCAACAGGTGTCGGCAGAAGATAATATTCTTGGGCTACACGAAAACTTCCTCCAGAACATTCATGGCTGATTCGTAATCGCTAATGTCCGAGATGTATTTATAAATGGCCGGAGAGACGAGATTTATAAGTAGACTCAACTTATGTTCATCCGTTACTGGGGTCGGTTGTTGAGTTCCGCAGACTGCTCCGAGAAAAATATGGAAGGATTTTTTCCAGTGTCGCCACGTGTCTGCTGCGTCTAATTTTGAGGGATTTACATCCAGTCGTTCCGGCTTAAGGTATTTTTCCATGTTGCAGATCTTAGTCGAATAAATTGTAATGAGAAATGATTGAGGAATTCAGAGTCAGAGAAGTGATTGAGGAATTCAGAGTCAGGTTCGCTTAAGGAAGCTTTATTCGACTAGATCCTCACAGAGAGGTGGTCTAGGTAAAATGGACGATCAAACGGGTACAAAATCAAAGGGGAACAACTTGTTCCCGAGAAGTAGAGAAAGGGGTTAGAGAGTTCCTTCTTTATCACCACAATAGTATTCATATTGTTTGGACTGTTGTCTTCATCTTTATTGTCATATTGTCATATTCATGATGTTTCAGCCATTATACACTCTGGCCTTCTTCAAATGATATTAGTTGGAATTTCGAACCAAACTTTTTTATTTAGTCCACAGGGGTAGATTGTTCTAATTCCATCTGCCATGCCTTTGGATATCTCAGTTTCAGTTAATTCCCCTTGATAACTCAACTCTCTAAATGGCCCAGAAGATAAAAGCATTAGTTGAATGATCCAAAAAAGTGACTTGATCCAAATAGTTGTGAGTTCAATACCTGGCCACAGGTACAAAAAATAAGTTAGTGAGTTGAGTTACTATGAATATAGCAATAAAGCTGAGGACAACAGTCTGAACAATATAAATAGTGTAAATAGTTACAGTACTTTATCTCGGAAATATAGACAGATGAGAACAGTAGTCTGAATGTAAAAAAAATTATTTTAATATTGTGTAATGAAGTATTTCTATATCTTATTACTGTTTAAATAATTTGATAAGCAATTAATTACTTATTTCTCTTGTGTAACATTGTGTTTTCATCCCATTAGAGATGGGGATACAAGTATCATATCAAGTATCATAAACCATTTCCAATTTAAATTAAAAAAGAAATATAAAAAAATTTTTCTAGGTTTGGTGAAAAAAAAGCTTAATAAATTAATGTATAAATTTATTTGTTTTCTGATATTTTTTTTTAATTTTAATTTTTTTATTATTGGAATTAGATATTTCATTGCACAAAATTATTTGAACAAAAATTGTTTTCATAAAAATTTAACTCAATTAGTCTTTCCTTTTAAGGAAATAAAATTTGATTCAATTTTTAAGCTATGTTAAAACTTGTAGTGGTAACTCTTAGATTTGTGTAAAATATTGGAAATAGAACAAAGGAAATATTGAGTTGTCTAAAGATTACTTGAGCATGGAACTTGAGTAATGACAAGTTGTCCTTTGTTAAGCGGTTTTTGCTATGTCTGAATAGTCTGGGCATTGAGCAATTTATTTTACTGTGTAGGAAGGTGTTGGTTTTTTTTTGGGTTTTTTTTTGTCTACAATGTTAGGTTGTCTGGCAAGGTATCTGTTGGTCACACCAACATTGTTGGGTTTTCTTTAGTTGTATGCGTGTATATTATATATATATATATATATATATATATATATATATATATATATATATATATTGTGGAAACAGCAAGCATTGGTCATTAATCACATGTGTAAGTCTCTCCGAAGCATATTTGTTTTTAGTATGTGAAACTCGTATTTACAAATAAATCCAATTCACTATTGGCAGGGTGTTAGTTCTCCAGTCAAATTTCTTGTCTGGGTGTAGTGCACGGAATTTCACAGAACCAGTCTGACGTGCAGATGTTTTGATCCTGGACTGTTGCTGTGGTTGCTTTTCCCATGCCACTGTTTAAATGCTGATTTTTCTCTGCTTATATTGGGTAGAGATAGGCTCAACTTGGAGACAATTTTAGATTCTCTATCTTTCATTTGATTGTCCGACATTGAATCCTTAATTCTGATTTGCTGGTTTTATTATTTTACTGAAACTACACCTGCTTGTTTACGTTATATCTAAATGCTTAAGTTAACATGCTTTAATCCTAGTTACATACATCCGTGTGTGGGAGTTTTTGGAGGTACAACAAAGCTCCCTCTAGATTGGTAGAAATTATTTTATGGCAATCTGTTTTGATTATTTTCATTAATAACAGTAGTAGGTGTCTATTGAACAGGTTTCTGTTTGGTCTGTAGAAAAAGTAGTACTTCCATGCCACAGTCCAGGATTGCTTCCGGTGGTCGAAGGTGGCAGTGAAGTCTGGTTCATTCACAGTAATGGCTGCGCATTTGGCTACTCGCCCATTGCCAATACGTGCTTGTCCCAACAGTAACGCCTCCCAAAGCTGTTATGGCATTAATCCCCAATAGCAGGTCAAATCCCAGTGGTTTGCCGTGCACCACCAGCACGTTGATCTTGGCAGAACCGCCTTCCTCCGTGGATACAGTTGCCACTCCTACGCCGCAACTTGGACGGGATATACCTCCAATAGTCATGACATCCACCTTCACTCTCATCCAAGACTGGCACTGATCTGCATCCACAATTGTCTGTGAACAGCCGGTATCAATCGGCGCTGAGAACAAAGTTCCGTCAACAAGGACGTTTGCCACCGAGAGCGCCGTATTTATATCTTGGTTTGGGAAAAGGCTGGCGCTGATGCCTTGTCCCCTGTAGCGTTTCCTGAACAGTCTCAGGCCCAGTGTCCAAACTCCCCACATTGATAGCAGTGTGTTCTACGCTTCCGGCAGTCTTTTGCCATGTGGCCTTTACCGCTACATCTGGAGCATGTCACATTGGTGTGTGGGCCGCTCTTGGTGGGAGACGTGCCGACACTACGGGGTGGGGGCGCAGCCGCAACGACGTTCTGACTCTCATCCCCGGTAGTTGTCAGCACCCTCGCTCTTGCTAACAACTCCCCTACAGTCAGTGCTTCGAGGGAGATTGCATCAGGAAACCCCATGACAAAGGCTAGTTTGGTGAGCCTTTCCATCTCGGCTCCTTGGAATCCGGCCAATCGAACAAACTGTCTGACTTTATTTGCGTAAACGCATAAAGGCACTTGCCGGTCCACCTGACCATGGCCAGCTTTTTATATGCTGAAAACACATCATCCACGAATGCCTGCTTCAGTCTGGCTTCAATTTGATCGACGTCTCCTTGATCTTCCTCCTCCATTTCCATGTAGAGGGCTAGTGCGTCCCCCTCCAGGTATAATGGTAGCAGACTAGCCACATCGTCCACCTGCAGAAGTCTCGCCACCAGCCTAACCTTTTTTAGCCATGCTACCACATCGCCCTGGCCAGAGAACCGTTTTATAATGTTGCTGCTTATGCGAACCTTCGCCATAACCTCTGAAATAGCTTGTAGAAGAAAAAAAAGTGACAAGAGTAGGGTCAGAGAGTGCAGTGCGCCGTTTGCCGGCAAACCAGCTGTTATTCTTCGCCGTCGGTCGCCTCAAAGAAATGAATTGCGAGACTCCTTTTCTCGGCCGTTACACCGGGCAGTCGTGAAACGGACACCCAAATCAGACGCGCCTACCCGTGACCACCGAGAGAACAAGGCCTATTCGGTAGTAACGTGACGTCACAAAAGTAGTCCATGCAGTGAAACAGACAGTAATCATAATGTAACGAATAATTGTAAGAAAAAAATTGGTTTTAGAAAACTTTTATAAAATACATTGTTTTACAAAACAAATAAACAGAATTGGATTTTATACAGAACTTTATTTCATATTAATTTTTTAAAAATAACCGATAAGAAAAAAAAATGTTGCTGAATGTTTTGTTAAAGAAATTAAACATCATGTTAGATTTCATTAAATTTTAAAGACTGAAATTCGTTCATTATTTTATTTGTTTCAAATTTGAAAACATTTTTTAAATCATTATCAGTATTGTTTTAATTTGCATGTTTCTATCTTAATTTTAGTAATTATTCTGTAAAGTTACAATATCGTAATTATTAATGATTATTATATTCATATACACTCGGACAGCAACAACTCAATTATGAATTAGGAAACAAACAAACAATTAAATAAATAGACGAGCAAATTACATGTAAATGATAAATAAACGATTAAAATATAAATAAGAAACAAATAAACTAAATACATGAAAGTAAATAAATTTGATACAAAAAAGAGATTTAAAATTCAAATAATACTTATAGAAAAGTAGGTTACAGACAATTAATTTTAAGAATGAAATTCATTCATGATTTCAATTGTTTCACATTTGAACATTTTTTATAAATCATAATCAGCATTGTTTTAAATTGCATGTTTTTATTTCAATTTTAATAATTATTCTGTGAAGTTATAATTTTTGTAATCATTAAGAGATTATTACAGTAACAACTGAATTATGAATTAGGGAACAAACAATAATTAAATAAGCAAATTATAATTAAATGATGAATAAATAAAATAATTATGATAAATAAATAAAACAATTAAACATAAACAAGAAACAAAAACACAAACAAGAAAATACATTAGATACAAACAATAAATAGATTTAAAAATCAAATAATACTTTCAGAAAAATGGGTTACTGATACAAAATTTAGCTGAATGAAGTTTTCTTTTTCTGCTTAACTTGTTACTTGTAATATTATTATTTTCCCTAGAACAAAAATTATTTAAAAGAGCATTTGTAGAGCTCCAGACAAACATTCTTTGTATTTTTTCCATATTGTGACCCTCATCACAAGTGTCAACATAAAAAAGAACCTCATAATCTGCAAAAAACATTCAATGTTATATGCATACCTTATTTTATTTTTCTTTGATTTACTGAATGAAGAAAAGAATGATTTTTTATCAGCTTATCAATGACTACATAATTATTCAGAACAAAATTTATAGTTTTATCATTAGGATATAAGAGAGAACCTCTATTAATCCCCTGAAAATAGCTGCTTATTTCAGGTATTTCTTCTACATTATCTCTTACACTTCCAGATATTAAATCTTTGCAGCTATTGCATTTAATTTTCTTAAAAACTGCATTACACCAATAACTTGCTAAGTATAGTATTACAGGTAGAACTTCTCTACAATTATTTACATCATCCTCTTTAACATCAATTCTATATTTATATATATATATATAACTTTTCCTCCTCTGTCACTTCATCCCAGTTTGGTTCTTGTAAACTCTTTAAATCAATTTTAATGCATTGCTGATTAAATAAGTTTAATTTTAAAACTGATTGCATTCTAATAATTTTTTCACACTCAAACACTTGCCGTATCGAGATATTATACTGATCCCCAGTAAGTTGTTGATATTGACCAAACCTTGCTTCAAGGTGATCAGTTTGAAATTTGCCTGGTAATATGTATAGCATTTTCAGTTCTTCTATGCAATACTTGGTCAGTTCTAGAAATGCATAAGTTGTATGATGCAAAGCATTAAAGTTTTCCTTTGTTAATTTGCCATTTCTTCCAGAAATGCTATTCCAAGATTCTAACCAGTCACAGAATACAGAGAGAAATCTAAAATTTTCTTCATTCATTCTAAGTGGATTGCAGTATTTATTTCTAAGCCGACAACCTTTATGGCATTTTAACATTCATTATTGTCCACCAAATATAAAATATGTTTATATATTCTGCAAAATTAGGCAAATATTTCTGTTTTCCTAAGATCAATAATCCTTGAATAGTGTATTCATTAAAAATTTGCAGAACTAAATTAGCATTTTGCCTTTCAAGATTAGTAGGAGAAAGTGCCTTTGAGGTTAATTTATAACAATATTTTAAAATTGACTGAAATTCTAAGGCATGAAGTTTCTGTAAGGTAGAAAATGTGGCACTTTGGATACTATCTAATTCATGATTTCCATCATGACAAAATTTGGGGAACAGCATGCATTTATTTGCATCTTTTTGACTAAGCCAATTGTTTCTAATGCATTTTAATATATGGACTGAGTCAAAAAGGAAGAAAAGAGGTTGAGACTTTATAACTGGGGGTGGATATACAATGGAAAGCTTTGGAGAACTGCAAAAGAAAGATATAGCTTTTTTATTTATAGCATTATTATCTGTTATGATTGATAATACTTGAAAGCCTATCTCCTATAAACCAATTATTATGTTTAACTATGTCAAATAACTTCTCAGCTTTAAGACATTTAGTTGGCATAACATGCACAACATTTTATATTGTGAGAATACACTGCTAATCCTAAAAGCAAAAGCACTTGTTGCAGCTTCATTGCTGTTATCAGATAAGCCAACAATATTACCACCCTTATAATCTAAATAAGGTTTTAGATGAATTTCATCAACAAGTAAAGATACTGTGATGTCCTGCACTAGGAGCTTAAATTTATTTTTAATATACATAAGAAAATTGTTATCATGTTGCTCAATCAAAGGATTCATATATGTTGATAAGGTTAATCTTTTAATGGTTGAATAGCTAGGTAAAATTATATTTTTGCTGTCTCTTAACAATCTGTCCCCTTTAGGGGAGCAGTTATATAACAATGAAGAAAATATCATTTCTGTTGAATAATCAAGCTTATTTTGTGTCATTAAATTTAGCTGCTCATATATAAATTTGAGTGCATTAATATGTTTGATTCTTCTTGCACCAATAGTAGAAATGACATTACCAATTTTAATATAAAACTCATATTTTGAGGTTCAGGTTGCTGTTGTTCTGTGTACATTTTTTTCATGTTTTTTCGGAATTTCAAGAGTATTTTGATCAGTTACGTGTTTAGAAATCTTATAATCCCCTATTGAATGTATTTCCACATTTCTACAAAAAAACATGTACTGCAAAATCAGATTCAATTACAAGAGACAGATAGATTTTTGGATATGGAGATTTGATGATGCTGAATATAATAAGTGTCTCTTGCTGCCTAATAAAACTCCAGTAATTTCTATCAAGGAAATTTAATTTCCCTTCTAGATCATTATTATTATGGAATTTATAAAGATATAAAATTATTTTAATCCTCAAAGTTTCAATTGAGTTTAATAACTTTTTAAAACAAAGCTGTTTTAAAATGTGTTGTGAATTACAGACATAAAATTCAATTCAATTAAAGTTTCATTTAGTCACGAATAAAACAATTCTAAAAAATCGTTAAAATTATTTTTTATGTATATAAAATATTCCTTTAAAAATTCATGAATGAATTTATGTAGAAAATTTCTTTAAAGTTTATTTCTTAAAAAAACGAGATTTTAGATTTTAAAAACAACACGTACGAGAATGAATGTCTCTCTCTCTAAACTTTCTCGCTAGATTTATGTCTTATTAACTTTGTTATGAATTACAAAGACATGGTATTAATTTTATCATTAAAGTTTCAATAAAATTTACTTATTTTTTAATACAAAAAATACTCACTCTGCTGAATTTAGTAGATAAAAATGATCTCTTCTGATTGTACGAATCCAAACATCAGATAATTCTTTATCTTTAGTTAAAGAAAATACATGTATTTTAGGGCCGTTTTTATAATTCCCTTTGCAATTTGGTACAATGCATCTATAAGGCATTGTTTTTTGTTTTAAATTAATTCAATATTTAAAAGAAAATATTAATAAGTAATTTAAAAATGCCGCCGTAAAATATCTGCTACACAAAACAGACACGCTCCTTGATAGTCGGACTCAATGTGATGACGTCACATTTGTCAACAACGAAATGGAACAGGCCTTGTCTCTCGGAGGTCACGGCCTACCTCAACTGTCTCTTCATCTGCCAGTCAATTCACACGTCCAACTCTGTTGCACGAAGTCCGCCGATGACTCGCTGTCTGTCTGCTGCTGGCGCCTCGCCTTTTTATGCTAGTCCGACACTGCTGAAATTTGCATGTGTACTGGTATAATCTCATTTTGGACGAAACCGGCACACATAAATAGCGTCTTCGACAGCGGCCATGTTTCTTTTCGGCTTTATCGTACACGCCAGACATGTTCTCACGCATTTCAAGCTCTGAGGTAAGCCATCACATGGTCACTTCCTGTTGTTAATCAACATACACTGGTTTTAATAAGAATAATTTGGGCACAATGTCTTTTTTGATGCTGTCATTTCTTGCAAAGGCATATTCACATGTATAAGATATTCCAAAATGTATGTCTGCCTGGTTGAAATTCTGGTAGACATGAAACATAGTCAAGACATTCTATCTTTAAGATTTTGTATGAAAGTTGTGGATGTTTGTACATTTTGATAGTCCTAAAACTGTTGACATGCTAGGGTTAGAGAAGTACAAAAAAACATTTTGGAAGGTGTAGATCCAATATCTTAAAATTTCATATTGAAAATAGTACAAGGTGTAAATTATCTGCAGAATCATTCAATAATTCCAATTTTCACATGGGGGATATGTCATGGTTTTGATAAGCTTCATTCTGTAAAAGTTTGTAAATCCTCAGAAGAGTGTTGACTGGAATTGTACCCACTAGTCTCTGGTTATTATTGATGGGGCACCAACTTGTGATGGTTTCTGCAGAAATATCCTTAATTGAAAAAGCTACTGGCCATCTTGTGAATCTATCAATGATAGTGAGGATATATGTATATTTGCTGGCATCCGGAAATGGACCAACAATATTGATGTCCAGATTACTAAATCGTGTTTGGTTTATCAAATTTTCTGTGTTGACTTAGCATGTCTATGAATCTTGTCTTTTTGATGGTGTAGACAAGAGTGTCCAATTCTTTATATCTACTGCCATACAAAATGTTTGCAGATGATGAGTTTGGTTGAGGCCTGTTTCCCAGGGTTTGATAATTCAGAGATTATGGAAAACTGTTTTTCTTAATGATGGTGGTACATAAGGATGTGGGTTTTTTTTGGGGGGGGGGGGGTTACAGTAATAAGTTCCATTCCCAAAAGGGACAGGAAATTCAACTAGTCTTAAGGACATGTTTTCCCATACTTGCAGCAATGGGTTGTCTTTCTATTGTTACTCAGCTATTACTTCATGTAACAGTGTATCTGAGGTCAATGCTACAATTGTCATTCATGACAGTGTATTGTCTATAATATTATCTTTGTCTTATATGAAGCCGATATCAGAAGTATACTGGAAATAAAGTCCAAGTGTCAAATTTTGTGTGGTGTATATTTGTCAGATGTTGTTTGTAAGACGTACATCAGTGGTTTGTGATCAGTGTACCCCATGAATTCACAACCTTCCAAAATATGCTGGAAGTGTTTTATTGACAGATAAACTGCCAGTAATTCCCTAGAGAATGTGCTATATTTCTATAACTTAAGAGAAAAACTAAATTGGTACTGATACTTGACCACTTACTGATGGAAAACTGCTTCAATCGCATTTGAAGAGGCATGAGTGTAATTTTGGTGCTCTCATCTTTGAGATAATTGACAAGGCTGACTAAAAGCTTCTAGTGCTTGTCCTAGTAGAGTGATTTTCACATGTTTTTTGGTTTGATTTTTCAGAAAATCTGTCAGGTAATAAGATAGAAGACTGAGGTAGAAATCATTAGTAGTAATTATTACACTGATAAAATGTCTTAGTTATCAAAAGAATGTTGGTTGTTCATAGCTTTGGATAACTTTTTTGTTTTCAGATACCAGCACTACCCTGTTTCATCCATCTCATGTACCAAGAAACTTAATTTTTAGCTTTGAAGATGCATTTATGCATGTTAATTTTTAAGCCAAAATGAGAGAGTTGCTCAAAATCTGGAAAAGCCAAGGAAAGAACATAATTTTGCCACATTTGTTGTTGCTGGCATGTTTTTTATTGACAAGATATTTTCCAGCTCTAGTCATCTATCATTTTTGTTGAGAATAAATCCAAGATATTTGATTTGTTCTTGGAAAAATTCACACTTTTCAGCTTTAACATGGAATTCATATTGTTGAATTCGTTTGAAAACAGAAAATAAACATTGCAAAAGTTGATCTTTAGTTGCACCTGCAACGATGATGTCCTGAATGAATGCTGCAACTCTTGTCAATCCAGTCAACATGGTGTCCATTGTCTGTTGAAATATGTGTAGTGGAGACATACCTCGATGAAGCCAGAGAAGGCGAATTGTCTGTACATGCGCCTGTAGACATCATAGACCTGCGAGGCAAACTTTGGCAAATCAATATTCTAGTGACACAGCGCATGTGTTATCGGCAAGGACAAGGCTAATACAAATGAGAGATCTCGGTTTCTTGTCTGAGACTGAGGAAGGATAAAAAGAGCTGACTTTTTATTTCATAGTGGTTTGTACTTTGAGACTGGTGAAGGTTATACCCATGTTCCAGAAAGCAATAGTACTGTTTACACTGTGCAGGAAACAGTCCTGAACGAAGTGCTGTTCCAGTTTCCACATTAGCTACAGCGGGAACAGATTTGAGTGGAAATTTATATTTCCTACCACCCATATTACGTTTAAATCTCACAAGCTATTTCGATGAATATCACACTTCTCATGATAGGTGACAAGGCCTTTGATGTTCGCCTGATTCTGGAATTTAGTGGCACCGCAACTGATATGCTAATTGTCGAGTGGATAGAAAACATGGAGTTGGTCTGCGAACTCTGCTCTATGGACAAGATCAAGCATGTCCTACCATTGTGACTTCGAGGTGGTGCTCTTGCTGTATACAGGCAGCTCAGTAAGTAGCAGAAAGCAGACATAGAGCAGATTAAACGGACCCTCATGACTGAATATGCAACAGAAGAATTTAATGCATACGATCAATTTGTGACTCAGTGACTTCACCCAGATGAGACAGTAGATGAGTTTCTGGCTGAACTGCATCGCTTAGCTTGGCTGGTTGAGGGATTGTTGCCTGAACGATGGATGAGGTGTGTATTTGTTTCAGGGTTGCCACATGTGAGGCAAATGCTTCGTGCCTTGTCTAGGATGGACATTATGACTGTGGAGCAGCTTCTGATCTGAGCACGGGTCATCATGACTAACGAATAAAGATGCAGGGAATCGGTCGCTGCATCTACTGGTCAAACATCTTCAGATACAAAGACAGTCCATGTTGATTCATGCAGCAAGGCATTCATTTGCTACAAGTGCTCTTGGCCCAACCATATGGCAAAGGATTGTATGCAAGGACGCCAAGAGAGGTCAGAGAGTCAAGTGCAGAAGTATCACCATGAAATACAGTGCTTTAGCTGCAATAAACTTGGGCACGTGTCATCAGTGTGGCAGGGAAATGCCCAAAAGGGGGGGGACGTCAGTGCCAGTCTTCTCTCTGAGCAAGTGAAAACCAAGAAATTGCCTGCCGTAAAAGTATTTGTGGATGGACCAGAGTGAAAAGCTTGAGTAGATTCCAGGTGCTCACAGATGCTGGTGAGCAAAGCTGTGTGTCGCTATTGGAGACAAAAAGAAGTGTGAGTTCTGACAGCCGACAGGAGGGCTTTGAAATGTCGGGGGTACGGCAAAATCAGGTTGAGAGTTGGGCAGGTTCAGCCTGTGAATGTTGAGGTCTTAGTAGTAAATGAATGGTTGTTGAGCTTTGACCTACTTATTGAGATGACACAATCAAAGAGCTAGGTGTTCATCTAACCAAATTGGGTGAAGCACACTTTGGAGACTTGAACGGATATGCTGCCATTTTGATTGCTGAGCCCGACTTCAGTGTGACATTATATCCGAGCCAAAAAGTGTGGACTGCATCATGGAAATGGGTGACCATGCCCGGGATGCGTATGAAAGAGAACTCTTACTATGGCAGTATAAAGGGTGGTTGGTGTCATATCCCAAGGAGGAACTTGGCCCACCCACCACTTTGATGGTGGTCGTGCAGGAACAGAAGCAAAAAGGTCCAGCCAGTACTCAAATACCGAGAATTAATTGGATTTGTGGAGGCATTCACTGCTGATGTGTGTGCGCAAAAGCTTAGAGAGTGGCTGCAACAAAGAGTTGACTTATCGCTCTTAGATCTGCGAAATGCTTACCTGCAAATCCACATTGAAAAGGCATTGTGGCCATTTCCAATGGTCATTTTCAAGGGCAAGCTGTTCTGCCTTACACAATTGAGGTTTGGCCTAAGTGTGGCACCACTTGTCATGAAATCCATCATCAACGCAATAACGTCCCAAGATCATGCAATCAAGAAATGCAATGTTCACCTATGAATTTTTGATGAATGAGAGCTTGGTTTCAGCAGCATGCGTGCAACAGCATTTTTTAGATTACAGCCCAGTCTGTAAAGACCCAGAACAGTTGAGAGATGGAACTAGGGTTGACTCGTCAATGTATATTTTCCCATTGTGGGAAACTTGTGGATAATTTCCCGGTTTGTGGCTGGCTTAGGGTGGCAACTGCATTCATCAAGCATGGTTGGGATGATGAAGTCAGAGATGCCTATCTACATCACGTGCTGGTGGAAACAATGACCAGAGTATGTGAAATGGACCCTACTGGGGGATACTGGTGTATAGATGGCAATGAGATGAAGGTCTGGGTAGATGCAAGTTCTTTGGCCACAGGAGTGGGATTAGAAACAAATGGAAGCATCATTGAAGATGCTTGTTGGTTGCATCTGACCAATGATGACATGCATATCAATCAGGCTGAACTAGATGCAGCACTCAAAAGCATCATTCTAGCCCTTCAATGGTAGGCCACAGTGTTGCATTTGGTGATTCAGCATGCGTGCATCAGTGGATATCTGACACCCTGACAGGGAAGGCATATGTGAAAATGAAGGCGGCTAGAGTATGGATTGGCCATAGATGTAACACTAGTGAAATCCTGTCAAAACTGTGCAGATTGTCTCACCAGAGTGCCACAAAGATGGTTGGATCAACATAAGGAGGGAGGAGAACTGGTACCAGAGAGTTGTGCCGCAATGGGGAGCCGACTGAATGAGGGTCGGGTAGTTGATATTCACCACCAATGTGGACATCCCAGCGTGAAACGGACTTTGTTAGATCAATCAACCCTCTGATGTCTAAGGAAATCGTAAGATCGCTTGTCAAAGCCTGCAAGTCAATAGATCCAGCACCAGTTCTTTGGAAGAAAGGAAAACTGGGTGTGGAGAACAACTGGAGCAGATTAGCAATGGATATAACCCATTGCAATGGCAGACGTTTTCTAACTGACAACAACATTGCCTTCACTTGCAGGCACTTCAAGGAGTCTACCAGCTGGTGTGTGCGTTGGAGGTTCCGGTGCGCACATTCACCGGCCAGAAATGGAACTGTGGAGCGCAACCACAGAAGTATTAAGACTATCGTGGCCAGAAAAAATTGTTCCATGTTAGAGATGGTTTATTGGTATAACGTCACGCCAAAAGCACCGGCTGACACATTGCATAAGTACATCTGAGTATGAGGCATTGAAGCCAGAAGAGACCCGCGCCCTGGTGCACTATTTATGATGAGATCAAGGGGGAGTGTGGTGGAGACATACCTCACCAAAGCAAGAGAAACTGAAACTCTCTGTACATGTGCTTGTAGATATCATAAACCTGCAAGGCAAACTTCAGCAAATCAATATTGAAGTGACACAGCGCATACGTTATCGGCAATGTTCCGGTTTCCACATTAGCTGTCAGCAGGAACAGATTCGAGTGGAATTTTTTTTTTTTCCCTACCACCCAATTTTCATTTAAATCTCACAATATGGGTGGTGCTGGTTTGGCCCTTAAACTAATAAGTCTGTATTGCTACGACATCACTTGTACAAATCAAGATACCACTGGTTCAATTTGCCGTCCTTGCTTTCTGAACACGTCACAACGTATATCCGTCTTTCCTTCTGCCCTTTTCACTGCTTCAGCCCTCTTTTATCAGGCCAACACTGCGGTCGACCAACCAATCAGTGTTTTTTCTTTTATTCTCGGTTACGCAGGCAAATAGCCTCCTCCAGATTGACCAATCAGCACACAGCATTTCTATTGGTGGAAGCATGCCAAACTGTACAAAAACCCTCATTACCGCACATACTGCTAAACAGGAGAGTAATGCCATTTTCCGTGGCAAACTTGCCAATGTCACGTGCTGCCCATTAAGTGCATTGTGATTCGTGAGATATTACCTGTGAATCGAGTTTTCGGCATTTCTTTCTGCTCCCAATGTTAGTCTGAACTTGGTGATTTATTCTCTGCGTTGTGGAAATAATCTGCGACAAATACTTCCTTTGCAATCCCAGATCGCTTACAATTGAAAATACTTTGACACAAAACACCAGTAACAGAAAGGTAATGCGTTTAATAGTTGTGATTTCTAACAATAGATATTTAAAAACCTATCTGAATTTGAAACTTGATTCTTATTTTCATTGTAATAATTGTTTTATACAACATTTATATTTTAACTGACATTCTCATAAAAATTGATATTGACACAATAAATTAGAAAATTTTATTTTTGTATATTTTAAAATTTACAACAGATAATCATAAAGTTCTTCCAAAATATGTTGATTATGTTTGAGCAGAAGTTAACTAACAGCAAAAACTGTTTTATTGTTTTCACTATACACTCCTGATCAAAAATTCAAGACCACTTGAAAATTTTTTAGAAGAGACTGTTTGTCATGGATACATTATAAACTTTTTCTTACCCAAGGTTACTAATTCTATAATCTAAAAGGTTATGTAGACAAAAAGTTATAATCCAATCAATTTATTCAGAAATGGACATTTTTATAAAATGAGGCATTTTACACTTGATCAAAATTATAAGACCAGGGGGTATAAACTGTTAGATCTAGGGTAATTCCAATGTTTTTAGTTCAATAAGAGATTAGCAATCACTGAGTAAAGGTGTCACCATGCCTAAAGCAAGCAAACTTACCGAAGTTGAGCGTGCTCGAATTCTAGATTTCCATAATCAAGGTTTGTCACAGCGGGCGATCACAGCTAAGGTAAATCACAGTAAAACTGTGATTTGCAACTTTCTAAAGGACAGTGCGAATTATGGAAACGCAAAGTCTACTGGTAAGCCCCAAAAATTGTCTCCGGCATTGAGTAGGAGAATAAGACAGGTTGTTGTGAAAGCCAGTGAACTTTCTTCTAGTCAAATTAAGGCAACCACAGATGCTGATTGCAGTTCAGTAACCATCAGATGACACTTACGACAAAAAGGCATGGTAAATAAAAAGCGCAAACAAATTCCTTGGCTGCTTCCACGTCACAAAGTGAACCGTTTAAGGTTTGGTCGTGAATATCAAACATGGGACATTGAGAAGTGGAAGAAAGTCCTGTTTTCTGATTAGAAAAAATTCAATCTAGATGGTCCTGATGGCTTCCAATGATATTGGCATAACAAAAACATGCCTCCTGAAATTTTCTCCACTCATCATAGTGGGGGAGGGTCCCTAATGGTATGGGGTACCTTTTCTTACAAAGGGACGATGGCGCTTCAGGTGGTGCAGGGTCGTCAGACAGCGGCTGGTTATGTTAGCTTGCTATAAAAAGCATCATTAGTGACAGAGGGCCATCGTTTGTGAGGGGATGGATGGTTAATCCAACAGTATAATGCTGCAATTCATGTTGCATGCCGGACCTTGACCTTTTTACAAAAAATGTGCTCCATCTCTTGAGACATCCTGCATGCTCACCGAACTTGAACCCAATTGAAAATGTTTGGGGATGGATGGCAAGAGATGTTTATCAAATGGCAAACAATATTCAGCAAAAAATGAACTTTGTGAAGTTATCTTCAGAAGCTGGAGCAATATTCTCGCAGCTTAATGGAAACACTAATTTCTAGCATGCGCCAAAGAATTTTTGAAGTCATCAAAACCAGTGGAGGTAGAACTCATTATTAAATTTGGTTGTTGAATGTTTTCCTACACTTTTCATAGAATTTGTATCTCTGGCCTTATAATTTTGATAAAGTGTAAAACGCCTCATTTTATAAAAATGTCAATTTCTCAATAAAATATTCAGATTATAATTTTTTGTCTACATAACCTTTTAGATTATAAAATTAGTAACCTTAAGTAAGAAATGTTTAAAATTTTTCCATGAAAAACAGTCTTTTTAAAAAAAAATTTTTAAGTGGTCTTAAATTTTTGATCAGGAGTGTATGTTGTAACTGAAAATATTGTTCAAATTCCTTCTTTTAAAATTTCCAGTTGATGATTGAATTGTTGAGTTATCATAGTCAACAACTGCTGTTGTGACATCTGGAACTGTTCTTGTTGATTCAATATCTCTTTCAGTATCTCTGGTGATATCGCCATTTTTGTGAGTTTTTGTTTATCTTCTTCATCGCCAAAAATTTGTTGTAACCCAAAACATTAGGAACAACAAAATATAACAAAACACAGTTAAATATATTTTAAAACACAACAATATTCATTTTTATTCTCACCGGCCAGAATACTGCAGGATTATTTGGATAAACAATTCACTGCCTACAGGTGGTGTATTGTCCAGCAGCCATGTTGTTGTCAGATACTGCCTTTTTTCCATGAAGAGTCAATGATTCGTTAGGGGGGAGTTGTCTCCCCTAACACTATAAAACTAGTTTGCCATTTTATCTGAATTTCTTTGCTTAGCAGAGCACATGTATAATAATATGTATAATGATGATAATAATCACCCCATGGTCTCAAAGTAATTGGTTTATGTTTGGTGGGACAGGAGAGGCTCTTTAACCTTGGCTGGTAGCCCTCCTAGAGATGGCATCTTAATAAAAATACTGGTGATTGTACAACCTTAAATTCACTGACTTTTCTATTGAAATGAAATGTCCAATAAAAATATTGAAAATATCTGTGTAAATGGTACTGGAATCAGTGGTGAAGATATCTGGCCTGGTAGGTGTCTCATTGCACAAAGGGGTTGGCTCCTATTACTGCTAGAATTAGCAAGAGAAAGTGGTCTCAGAAGGTAAATAGAACTGTAATTGAGTGTTATAGAGGTGAACCATCATTAATTGGATATAGAAAAAGAATGCACATTGACTAGAAAGAGAATGTTATGTTCAGTGAAGAAGAGCTAAGTCTTTTAGATCAAACGCAGCATAGGGTTGGTTATCTTGAGTTAAATTGGAAGAAATCAAGAGAAAGGTTGAAATAGAGAAAAAGAAACCCACTGAAAGGGATGATTTTGTTTCATCTGAGAAGAGGATTGATTTCTTAGATTTGATGATGATAGGGAGATTGTCATGTTTTAGTAGAGGCTGACAGTATTGATGAAGTGAGACAAGCAACAATACCACAAAATCTTTCAGGTTATGAAAGTGAAATGGGCTTGAAGTTGAAAGGAGATGAAGTCCTTGAAAATGATAAGATATTTGAAAAGTTGAAAAATCTTCATGAGTGGTAATAAAGAATGGCTACTGCTATTGAGAGTTCAGAAACATAGGCTGTAGACCACAACAAAGTAATTTGATAAGCTCTTGGAGAAAGACACAGAAAAGCTACAAAAGACAAAGACTGGCTTAACAAGAGCAAAAGTAGGAAAAATATTTATCACAAATGAAAAAAAATGATGAAAGTTATGAGGAAAATAGCAGACTGGAAAGCCCCTGGTCCTGATTATGTACAGGGATATTGTGTTAAGAATTTTCAAAGTATGAATGAAAATCTAAGGGAAAAATACTGTGTAGATAATTGTAGTGTTCCTGATTGAATGACTCTTGGTCAGATAGTACTCATGCAGGAAGTCAAAACTATTGACCAATAACATGCCTACCATTAGTTTAGAAGTTGATGACAGGTTAGCATAGCAGAGGAGATTTATGTTTATTTGGGGGCTCAGTCATTACTTTCTGAAGAGTGAAAAGGAAGAATCCTTTTCATTGATAAGATGATATTGCAGGAGGTGACAATATAAAGGAAAAATCTATCCATGAATAAACTACAAGAAAGCCTGAGACATGGCACTAGATTACTGGATTCTGGAATGCCTTGACTATCTGGGCATTTCAGATCAAATTAGGTCATTGAAAAACAATGTGATCATGGAGAGTGAAATTGACATCTGGTGAAAGAGGTATTTTCAAACAAGACTCGACTTTTGCCTCTTTGTGTTTGATCCTATTGAAATATCTATGAAATAAAGAAAATGGTTATGAATTTGCTAGTAATGTGCAAAAATCAACCACTTACTGTTCATGGATGACTTGAAACTATGCCAGGACTGAAAAGGCTTTACATTCTTTGATTCAGATGGTTCATGTGTTAAGTAATGATATTGGGATGGAATTTGGCATTAACAAATGTGTTGCCTTATGTGTCAAGAGAGGGGAAAATAGTTGAGTCCAAGGGAATACAATTATTGGCTGGAGAAGTCATGAAATCTTTGAAAGAGTGAGAGAATTAGAAGTATCTTGGCCTACCACGTGAAGCCTATTGAAATGAACGAAAAAGTTAAATGACTATTTCAGGCATGTAAAGAAAATTCTTGAAACAAAACTAAATGATGGAAATATCAGCAAAGGAATTAATACTTGGGTAATCTCTCTGCTATGCAATTCTGCAGTATTCTTGGATTGAAATTATATGAAACTAGCAGCATGGCCCGGCGTTGACCGTGCTTGATTCAAAAATCGTATGACTCATACAGCAATCGCTATCACTTGACTTAAAATATTTTTGCCCTTCCTTGCCTTTAAAGGAATGCCCTTTGCCGTGCTGATGTTGCTACATGCCTTACTTCTTGCCTATCTCACACTTCAAATTTTTTCTAAGCTCTATACTAAACATTAAATCTGTTACGAAAAAAGAACTAAACAAAATGAACACAAAACTATCAGCTTTAAAAAAGGACTCATAACTGGAAAAACCGAATGAAAAATGAATGTTAACAACAAATACTTTTTCACACCCAACCCAGTTCTGTGGAATCAGAATCAACGTTTAGTTTAAGCAAGCGAATGAGCCAATTGGAGTAAAGTGCCATGCAGATTTAAATTTTTCCCACTTGTGACGAATGCAGCTATTGATTTTTTTGCATGCTAGCATGCTAGTTAACATTTGTGTCAGTCAGCTGTTGGCTCTCACACTGGCCAGTAGAATCTTCCTGCCTATTCGTGGCAGCCAGCTATAGGCTCTCACTCTGGCCAGTAGAAAATGGCCGCAAACTACATGAAAACTGCCGTAGAAGCATGAAAAAATTGACTATTTCCACTATCGATGGGAGTTGGGAAATGCAAAGTCGGTCTTGGCCTTACCTCTAACTTGGAGCATGTGCATGTAAATTTTGGTGCAAATCCGTCGAAAAATTGTGGCTGTGCATTCGTTACACACATCCTGCCTTTTATAGATAGAGATTAGAAGAAATGAATTGAACATGAAAATATGCATACAGCTCTTAATCCAAACAGTGATGAGAAATAGGCTTTTTATTCTGAGGCAGATGGTTAATGAATGTTGAAGAAGTTGTAATTGGCTATTCTAGGACTTCAGAATTATATTAAAATCTTTCATGAATTACTTCTGATAGATTCACAAAGAGTTTTTGGCTATCTGGAAGAGTAAAATGTTGAGCCAGTGACTGTAGCAGAGAAGCAATGTAAGTTACATGACAAGTTAAAAGAAGTTTCATGGTTACTTTTTTTTCACCAGACAGACAATTGCTGGACCTGAGAGGTGGCTTTGGCTAAAAGATGATTTTATAAAGAAAGAAACGGGTACTTATATTTGCAGCACAGGAGTAGGCCATCAGAAAGAATGCAATCAACACCATGATAGACAAATCACAAGAAGAAAGCAAATGCAAAATGTATTGGCAAGCTGATAAAGCAGTTAACCACTTATTCTGTGAATTTTTTCAATTAGAACAGAAAAACTTATAGCTGTTGACATGATTAAGTTCGTAAGAGAATCCACTGGGAAGTAATCTGTAAATTTGATTTCAATGTGAAAGAGAAATGGTATGAATATCAGGCAGTGGTAGAAAATGACAGCCATAAGATATAGGATATCTCAATCCAGACATGTCATTAAAGCATGAAGACACAACTCCATTGTTCTAGTTAGGAGAGTAACAAGTGTTAAATTATTGTAGTAATGGGTGCACTTGGAAGACCATATAGAAAGTTGAAACAACTCTTAGGGAAAAGTGGAATTGAGACAAAAATTGTACACCTAGAAAGCTGCCATCATTTACTCTGCAAAGATTTTCTGAAAAGTTCTTGAGTTGTGAAGAAAGTCTTATTGACACCATACATAAAAAATAGAATTTCCATTGACTATATCAGTATGCAACACAAACATAATTTGACATATGTTCTATTTGCTGTGAACTAGTTTTTTCTTTTTTTAATTTTAATCTCAAGATTTGAACTTTAAATGTCTGGTTTATATTTGTTTATTTTACTTACATTAAAGTGAATAAACCAACATCTGATTTGGGAGAGCCATTTTAACCAAAACATCAACTTAGTTACCAATAGATTAGTAAGGTTTCTGCTTGTAGCCAATAAATAATATAAACCCTAATATATAACCTAATTATTGATGAGTTCTGACAGTTAACAAGGAAATTGTTAGCAATAAAAAAATATTTTCACATTAGTAAATGCACATATGCACACTCGTGCATATAAATTTGTAATGATTTGGGATTTTGTACTT
Organism: Acanthosepion esculentum; assembly: GCA_964036315.1. Lineage (NCBI taxonomy): Eukaryota > Metazoa > Mollusca > Cephalopoda > Sepiida > Sepiidae > Acanthosepion > Acanthosepion esculentum. The sequence goes on from OZ038488.1 coordinate 3,380,637, forward strand.
GTGCATTTATTTTCATCTAGTCTTTACAGGATTGTAAAAAAA